>APFE030381824.1:115866-205095 GCA_000404065.3 Pinus taeda | reverse complement strand
ACCTGCTGTGGAGAAAATACTCGTCGAGCTGCTGCAAACAAGGTCCTATGACCCTTCTGATATGTACACTGCAGTGGGGAAACAACATGTCTCGGCACAATAATCTCGGGCTGGTGTGATGGACCTCCCTCCTCATGAATGGCCTCTGGCTCTAGCTGTGGCTATGGTGGCGCTGTAAAGACCTCATGAGAAATGAAGTCTGCCCATGGAATTCCCTGCTGACTCAACTGATGAGAAACAACAAGCTGAATGAGACCATGATGACACAAATCATTATTTCATCATCCATTAGCATCCTTCATGAATTTAGAGCCTACCTCGATCGATTTGGCACTTAGGAGGGTGATTTAGAGTGATTTGGCAAGTTTCTGGCGAACCCAGCTCAACTAGTCACACCTCCAACTCGACTAGTCGCACCTCTCTGACTGGTCGCTCCAGTTCAAAATTTGCACTGTGGGAGCAGCTCTCACTAGTCGCACCTGCCCAACTAGTCGCACCTCAAACTCGACTAGTCGCACCTCTTTTTCAGGAGGCTTTTGGAGGCCTTCCCGGTGTCAGAATCGGGCGCAAGATAGCGCGTTGGAAAGGTCTTTGAGTCTACTTTCCAACTCAAGTAGAATTTTTTAATTTGGAGTTGATTTGACCTGTCAAAAATCAAATCTCCCAAGACTGGTCAAAAAGTGCCAAATGAGGCTGCCTGAAAGAAGAGTGCTGTTGCAGTCAACGTTTGAATGCCTTCCTCAACCCCAAATTTTAGCTCAGGATAGCTCATTGGAAAGCTCTCTTTGTCTAGTTATAATTTTACCCATCCATAAAATCATTTGGCCAACCAAGCTAGAAGAAAACTTGATTTTCCAAAGGTTACTTCAGGGGTGTCTTTGATTCTCCTGAGGCAACGGTATTCTTGACATTTCTTTAAAAACATGACACCTGTGCAAAAAGTGAAGGATTTTTTTCTTCCTTGGCATGTTGTGGACAAAAACCTCTCTCAGTTTTGAAAAAATCATCTTTGATTGCTCAGAAACATCATTTTAGTGAAACTTATCTCGATGTGTGGAACAAGGGTTTTGGTCGAAATGAAGCGAAATGAAGGGGATAAGGGGCTTCTAAATTCTTGAGGAAATTTTTTGGGAGTAGGGAGGGATGTTAGGAAGCAGGGGAAAGTGGAATCTCAGAGATTGATTGAGGGGAAGGGGGGTCCAAAAGGGCAAAACACAGGCCCAACCTAGAAAATTGCCAGGTTGTAGCAAGAAACTAGGGTTTGTGCAAAATGAGGATTTTGGGGGATCTGAGTGTTGGGAAGTGCTTGATAAGGTACATTAAGGATAGGGGAAGGTGTATGAACATCAGGAAACAAGTTTTGCCATTGATTTGGCCATCCAAGAGAAATTGGCTTCAAAACCCTAGGAGAGGGAAATGAACTTGCCTAGGCACAACTGAAGCATGAACAAGATGTAAAATGACTCATTAGACACTGACATGATAATGAAAACCCTATGAATGATGATAGACTCAGCTGAATGATGACATGGACTGCCATTTGGGCAACTTTAGAAGGAGTGAAAACAAACCCTAGACCTAATGCCTAGTGACCAAATTTTGCTTGAAAACTCTTTGAAATGACAAAATTTGACCTTGACACTTCAAATAACTTTGTAAGAGCATGTTTGATCACTGGAGGAAGGCTGGAAAGACTGACACTAACAACTTCCAAGCTCGGATGGTTGGAATGAACCAGTGCTCTTTGGGTGCCATTCTAAACCTTGTTGGTCCTATTCGATCGAGTAATGTCCAGTACCAACAGTTGAACCCTGTTAGTCCATCTGGGTCAAGTAACATCTAGTACCAACAACCTAATATGGCTCAGGTTCAGTACCAATATCCTTATGTTCCATATGGTTCACAAGCAATGGTTAATCCAACCTACATGCCTCAGCCTGGACCTTATGTCCAACCTGGTCCTTCCATCGCACTTGGTGCATATGGCGAGATAAAGTTCAGGAACTTTCAAGGTTTCATTCTAGGAAATTTTCAAGTACCCTTGCAGCAGCAAGGACAACTTCTACAACAGAAAGGGAAACCTTCATTGCAGCAAGGTCCATCCATGCAGGAGCAAGGCCATATGGTGCTGCAACAAGGACATCTGCAACAACCGAAAGGGAAACCCTCGCAACCGTTGCAAAAAACCATGTAGCCGCAAGTGTAGTATGCACCGCAATCCTCCCAGCCCATGCCTTCGCAAGGTCAACCTCTGCAACCACAGGGACAACCTTTACAGCCACAAGGTCAACCTTTGCAGCCACAAGGACAACCTTTACATTCGTAAGTTTAACCATTGCAACAACAAGGTCAACCCGGGCAATAACCACCTTTATAATCATAACAATTAGATCAACCTTTCCAAGGTCAAGGTCAGGGTCAAGTCCCACAACAGTAGGTGCAAAATCCTTATGTCCAAGGGCAACAGGTCTAGCTTCCTTTTATCGAGGGACAGCAGGTCCAACATCCTTATGTCCAAGAATAGTAAGTGCAAAATTCTTACATTTAAGGGCAGCAGTTCCAAAACCCTTTTGTACAAGGGCAATAGGTTCAAAACCCTTATGCTCAGGGGCATTAGGTGCAAAATCCATATGTCCAAGGCTAGCAAGCTCAACAGCCTTTTAACGCATAGGTTGTTTATCAACAACCTATGATTGGACAGTTTCAAGGATTTCAAGGTCAGAATCCTCCCTATGGGCAAGGTAACCTACAGTGGGGGAAAAATGAAATGCCATATGGACAAAACCCTCCACTATAGGGACAAAATCCTTACTAGCAGGGATGGGCCCTACCAGTTGGGTCCCCTTATCGACCTAAAATGCCTTTCAATACCCAATTATTGTTCTTGGATACACTAGAATTGTCAGATGTGTCTAGACTAATGAATGAACTAATTCTTCATTCGCCACACTAGCCTCTAGTTCCATCCAAGATCCTGAGTGATTGTCCAAAGTTTGAAGGAAAAGAAAAAGAGGATCCACAAGCACACGTGATGACATATCACCTCTGGTGCTCCTCAAATTCCTACGTTGATGATTCCATTCGTCTTTGACTTTTCCATCGAAATCTTACAGGTGCTGCAGCTAGGTGGTATATCGAGCTACCTTGAAATACCTATCATGACTTTAACACTCTTTCTATGGCCTTTCTCACACATTTCTAGTTGCTAGTTCACTATGAAATTGGCACCCATCTGCTAACATCGCTCAAGCAAGACACTGTGACCCACATCTTCGATCACATCCATGAATGTAGATGCAATCGTCACCTGATTAAGTTTGAGATTGTTGATCGGTTGTTGGCTAAGTGGTTCACCAAATCATTCATCAAAAAAATTGTTGAGGACATTTCTATGGGTGGATGTGTCACTAAGGAATGAGCCATCGCGCGTGCCTAGTATCTAGACCTTGTCTATTCACAATGTTCCACGTTATATGATGTGTTACCCCCTGTGCCCAGATCATCATCTGATTTGACGATATCTAAGTCTCTAGCTACACCTCTTGTTTATGGAGTAATTGGTTCAGTGACTCACACCCCTGAAAAATCTTCTTCCAAACAAAAGTCGGTCTCCAACACTGCTTCCAATGATTCCTCTCTCAATTCATCAGGCTCTGGTAAAACCTCAGAGGTTCACACTATCCAGTCTACCGCAGTAGAAAAATCCTCTAAAGGTAAGAAGAAAGGCAAAGTCAAGGGTAAATTTGATGCCCCAAAATAGGGCCCTCCTAAGTCATCTGCTGGTGATTCTTCCCAACAGAAGCCCAAATATCCATGCCTCATCCGTGAGGAGGATCACTATACTAAGGATTGTCCTAGATGATCTGAAGTTAGTCATTTAATCAAAGGGATGCTAGCTATCCTGAAAGAGCCCTTTTCATCCTAGCAGACCCAAATGGTAGACCAGCCACAGTCAACCGCTTCCTCAGGTTCACAAGTGTTCATGATGAATACATAGATTACCATGGTTACCAGGTCAAAATATTATCAAACTCCTACCCCGTCAACAAGGAAAGAGAAAGAAGGTACTCCTCCTTCTTCTGCCCCATCCAGTTCTAGTCCTCTCCATATAGAGTGACGTAATTCCAATTCTCCCATTCGACCACCTTCTCAAGGTGTGCTACGAAAGTCCTTGTACAATCCAAATTCTTGAGCCACTAACACTGCCACCACCACTGCCGCTAGTTAACATGTCGAATACAATGGAGTTGCCAATTTTCAAGGGCCTAGGAAGTGAGGACCTGGATCAGTTTTGGTTTGTTGCGAAGGTTGTATGGACATCACAACAAATTACAGATGATAATATAAAGAAGGCGCAATTGGTTACCGCTTTGTAGGATAGCGCTATGACATGGTATGTTAAGTACTTCACTAATAATCCATTGGTGTCATTAGTAGATACTTAGACTACTTTGAACAAGAAATTCGGTAAGCCTAAGTCTGCCTCACAATCGGTAATTGGATTTAATGAAATCATGATGAGACCTGATGAAACACCATGGGAGCTAGATCAAAGACTAAAGTGTGAGATTCATGAAGCTAATATGAATATCATAGATAGTCAGCACCACGATTGGTTTATAGCTACGCTCCTGCCCCACTTAAGGATTGCTTTATCACAACAAAAGATAGGAACTCAAGCGGAAGCCCTAGAATTGCGATGAGATTTCACGAAACTCCTATTTAGGAATCTTCATTGGGGGTTCATCGAATACATGCAAAGTTGCAGAACCTTTTCTTGGAACTACAGAGCTTGAGAAAAGAAAAATTTGCACGACTGGAGGTGTGCAAAGAAGTTTGTTGTCTTAAGTGTAAAAACAAGGGATATGATAAAGATCACTGCCCTGTCTTCATGAACTACATCACAAGGGGGGGGGGGGGGGGGGCCAATGCCCATGAGGCAGGAAGCTCCAACAGGACCAAGTGTGGGGCCCACGCTCTGGTGCGCTATTTGTGAGGTGGCCGGAAAACATGTCACAGAAAATTGTCATTTGTTGCAAAAGTTTGTACAGACACCACAACATTTGTTCTGTGATTTCTACAAATCAGTGGGCCACGATGAGAATCATTGTCGAAACTATGAATTAATGATGGAGAGGACGCCTACATATCAAATGCAAATAGAAACTCAACCTATGGATCAGGGCGCTGCAGGAGCGCGCGAAGGATATTAGGGACGGAGACAAGGCCGAGGAGGAGGAGAACCTGGTAGGGGTCGTGGGCAGGTCATTTGCTACAATTGTAGAACACTAGGACACTACGCATGGGAGTGTAATCAGACACACTTGTCATGTCAATATTGCACTCAGTTTGACCACACAATCGAGGAATGTCATGTGTTGATGGCCAAGATGTAGGAGAAGAAGGCGCAACCTTAGCATCATACCTAGAACTTACAGATGATGAGGGAAGAGCCTTGTGAAGAGAACCCGAATGTAAATATTGTGTTGCGAAGCGGGATCACGACTGGTGACGATAAGGGAAAATAGCCTAAATAAGGTGGATGGGTATGCAAGGCCCTGGAAAAGGAGATTGGTATTGATCTGGAGTGCACGAAGGAAACATTCATGGAAGAAAAGAAAATCTTCTTTGAACCCTCTACTTCAGGGGGTCAGAACAAACTACCAGACACCAACGTGCCTACAAAGGTTGATCCCTATGTGCTTACCACCTTCTTGGAGACTTGTATGAAACTACTGCATGATAGCAAGGTTGTGAAAGGACTACAAGTGTTGATAAACAAGTGTATTGGTAAGGATAATTCTCTTAATGGACCATGCGTAGTCAGAAAAATTGGTAAAGATAAGGCAAGAACGGGGCATGAGATGAGGCTTATTGCACAAATATGAGATTATGAGATGGACCAGGTTATTTTGGATTTAGGGTCTAATGCGAACATATTTCCTAAATAGACCTGGGAGAGAATGGGGAGACCTATGCTATAGTGGTCTTTGATTTAACTGAGGATGGCGAACCAGTAAAAGATTATCCCTATGGGACGTTGTAGGGAGTTATTGTAGATATAGAAGGGGCGTGCGTGCTAGCTGATTTTGAAGTGATAGAAATTGTTGATGACAACAATCTTACCCCGCGCTCCTTAGAATAAACTAGGTTATTGATATGAATGAGGTAATTAATTTGAAGAAGTGTACAATGTTGTTTGAAAGGAAATTGCTCCGTGTTGTAGTACCATTGGACCCTACAGAAGGATCGTGCTATATGAACCGATCCGCGACTATGAGGAGAGCGATGATGATTTGGATCAGATCTACAAAATTACACCACAAGACCAAGATTGGGTCAATCCAACGGTTGATGGAGGGATTGCATGGGACCACGAAAGTTCTTGTAGCTCAGATTCAGATAAAGAGTTGGAACATTGGCAAAACAGGTTGCATGAAGCATCCACACTACACTGCAACATGATGGCCAAATCGTTGCACCATGTGTCGTTGAAGGTAAGAAATTTACCTTATTACGATGGTTTAACTGACGTAGATAAATTTTTGGATGCTTTTGAAAGAGAAGTTCTAGAGGATCACCACTTTTAGGCGCCAGATTTAGCAGTGCATGCTACACCTGCTCAGTGGTGGGGTACGCACAAAGACAACTTTGATGAGTGGCACGATTACAGGAGGATGATGAGGATGCGATTTGGTCGTCCTAAAGTACGGTTAACTGATAAATATGATGGGAGGAATTATCCGAGTGATCATTTGGCCAAATGGACTAAGGTGTATGGAACGGAGCTGCAACTAGAATGGGTGCATTTATTCTGTCACGCTCTAGACATAATCCCTATGAATTGGTATTTGGAAACAAAGCTCCACCATGACACCACAAAGTGGGATATCTTAAGAGAATGTTTTTTTATGACCTTCATATTTGAAGATGGGTTCGAAAGCATTGATGACATGCTACGGGAGGTTAAGGCAGTGCTCTTTTGAATTCTACAGGATCCTTTGGAATTGGTTCAACCCGATTGGAGCACCTATCTATGCCATACGTTGGAATACTATAATGTGACTGTTGAAGAGGAGGATGAGGATCCAATGAATATCAATATCTCAGAGAGAAAATTTCGTAGCGAGGTCGAAGGTCCACAGATAGAGAACCAGAATATCACTGCACCTCTAAAAACTAGGCAGGTAAACACTGGTACTGAAGCGGAGCCTAAATTCGCGAAGATCGGAGATTATTGGGATGATGCCATAGTCGATAAAGTTTCTAAGTTACTCCGCGAGTACCAAGATCTTTTTCCTACAAAATTTTTGGATTTGAAAGGCGTCATAGGAAATTTGGGAGTGATGAAAATAAATTTGAAATTGGATACGAAGCTCGTTAAGTAGAGGCCATATTGCCTTAATCCCAAATTCAAGGAAAAGGTCCACATGGAATTGGACAAGATGCTTGAGGCAAGTATTATTGAACTAGTGGAAGAATCTAATTGGGTGAGCCTAATGGTAGCTTAGGAAAAGAAGCAGAAGGGAGAGATAAGGATTTGCGTAGATCTAAGCAAGCTTAATGATACCTATGTTCATGATCCTTTCTGGACACCATTTACTGATGAGGTACTGGAAAATGTGGGAGGGCAAGAGGCTTATTCATTTACTGATGGGCTCTTTGGATACCCTTAGATCAAGATCGCACTAGAAGACAGGAGTAAAACAACCTTCATGATGAAATGGGGGTGTTTTTAGTATACAATGATGCCATTTAGACTCAAGAATGCACTGACAATATTCTTTCGTGTAGTCATCACGACGTTCAAAGAATTTATTTACAAATTCTTGGAGGTATATTTTTATGACTGGACATTGTTTGGGCTAGTGAAGTGCCATGTAGCCAGTCTGCGCTTAATGTTGGATACATTATGAAGGTATCAGATCACGCTGAACCTAAAGAAGTGCTTGTTTTGTGTCCCCTTTGGGATTTTGCTGGGTCATGTGGTATGAAAGCAAGGACTGATGGTGGAACCTACCAATATCATTGTAATAATCAATTTGGAAGCCTCGAGGAATGTCAAATAGCTGCGTGCAACGCTGGGCCATACGGGATATTATCAAAAGTTCATCAAATCTTATGCCCAGATTACCGCACCCATGGAAAAGTTGTTGAAGAATGATGCTACATTCTGTTGGGGTGAAGAATGTTAGTGCAGTTTAGATGTATTGAAGGAAAATATGGTCACCACACTGATTTTTTTCTTCCTAGATTGGAAGAAGGAATTTCATGTACACGTTGATGCCTCTTGTATTGCACTGGGAGCAGTGTTGACATAGGTTGGCGAAGAGATGGATCACCTTATAGAATTTGCAAGCAAACAATTATCAAAGGATGAGAAGAACTACTCAACAATAGAGTGTGAGGTATTGGCTATGGTGTACGTGCTCTAGAAGTTCAGGCACTATCTGTTGGGCGGACATTTCAAGGTGTACACTGACCACTCGGCTTTGAAGTATCTAGTCAATAAGCTTGTGTTGGGGGGGAAGATATGCCAATGGCTATTGTTGTTTCAAGAATACAACTTTGAGGTATTTTTCAAGCTAGGAAAGTTGAATGCAGGACCTCACCACTTATCGCATATTAAAATAGGGGAGGAGCCTACTAATTTGGAGGAAGGGTTCTCTGATGCACGGCTCTTCGCGAACTACGTAGTAAACAACCACTTTGAAGATATTATCCATTTTTTGACCACAGGGACAACTCTAGAAGGCTACACCAGCCAGTAGAAGAAGGAGTTGGTAGTACGCGTGGCTAATAGTAATTGTCGTACATTTGAATAAGATGGGATCAGAAGAGATACTCTAATGGTATGTGCCCGATTTCGAAAGAAATAACATCCTTGTTGAAACTCATGGAGCAGTTGTGGGAGGACATTATGCAAGAAAGGAAATGGTGCAGAAGATTATGCGCGTTGGGTTGTGGTGGCCTGTTACACTGAAATTTGTCACCTTGACTATCTGCAGTCTATATGGCCTCATCAATAGCCACATTGTCCTCTTTGTCAAGCCCCATACCTCTGCTCTTCATGTCAAAACTTCAAAGAGAGAGAAAGTCACTTGAAAACATGTTTATCTCTGGGTACGCAGGGTCTCTCTACCTTACCTGCGTGTACGCACTCTAAACACACTGTACCTGCGTATTTATACGCTCTGTAAGCTAAAAGGTTGGGTGCGTACCCCTGTAAAGGTCAAAAGGCGCGAGTTTCATCTCTAAAAAGTTACTTGTGGTCACTTCTAGAGCCTTCTAGAAGAGTGTTTGACGTGTATTGAGCGCCTCCGGATGGTTCATGCACCCCTATGATAGAGGAACTTATCCCATCAAGAGAGGAGCTACCCCATCCAAAAGAGGGAGTATCTCATTGATGTTGGAACTGAATAACTTCCTCTAGAATACTATAAATACAGGCCTTGGGCAAAAGGAGGAAAGGTTGAAAGCTGAACATTCTAAAGGGTAAATGCTGCTGGAATTAGGACTTCCATTGTTGACTTGTGAGGAGAGATCACTATCCTTCCTTGTTGCCATATTGGGAGTGGGTGAGCTTGTCAAAGTAGAGGGAATCTCTTGTTGGACCCTGGGAGGAGCTTGCACAACACCAAGGCTCAGGTTGTAATGGTTCCTTTTTTGTTTCCTTAATACAAATAAGTCCATTCTTCTCAATGATTTGTTGTTAATGAATTATTTCATGTACTCCTTGGTCTATGTGATGAATATGCTTTGTTTTATGAAATATTCAGGTGTTATGTAATCGTTTGCTTTGTTAGTGTATGCAGGTCTTAAAGTGAAGGAGGAGCTCATCTGGATCAGCAAGGCTGGACTGCTACAACAAGCGTTGGACCTAAGGTAAGATCGGAAAACACTTGAGTTCTCATAGAATAATGTGTGTTTAGAGAAGGATTGCTCTTGATTGTCTTGTTTGTCACTAGAGAGTCTTAGACTCCTAGGGAGGTTAGTTTTGTCAGCAAAAATAACTCTTTCCGCATGACAAGGTCTTTAACAACAAATATAAAGACTACTATAGGTCAAAGGACACTAAAGAAGAGATTTTTAGGATGACCATAGACCAGGATGAATTCTTAGAAGACTATGAAGAAGGACTCCATCTCAATTACAAAAGGGTCAGGTGCACACTTGACCCCGAGCCACTGAAGCTAGTCCTGCTTAGAGGAGTAAGCAAGGATATCCTAGATACCTTGCATTTGTTAGTAGGAGGAGATATTTACCAACTACCCTATGAGGATATCAAGACACTCACCACATATACATCAAGGAAGGTTGCAAGCTAGTCAGACCACCCCAAACGAGGATGAATCCAGCCCTTAAAGACATAGTCAAAGAAGAGCTACAAAAACTATTATATGTAGGGTTCATTTACCCTATCTCTGATAGTGAGTGGGTCTCGCCTTTAGTGTTAGTTCCCAAGAAGAATGGTAAGTGGAGGATTTGTGTCAATTATAGGGAGTTTAACAAAGCCACAAAGAAGGATCATTGTCCCTGCCCTTCATTGACCAAGTGCTAGATGGCTTGGTAGGGAAGAAGTTCTTTTCTTTCCTAGATGGATTTAGTGGGTACAACCAAAACCAAATCTCCCTAGAAGACTAGGATAAAACCACATTCACCTATCCCTTGGGTACTTTTGCGTATAGGATCCTTCCCTTTGGCTTATGCAATCCTCCTGCCACTTTCCAGAGAGCAGTCTTGAGTATTTTTGTTTAATTAGTACATGATGTTGTAGAGATCTATATGGATGATTTTACACCTTATGGCTATGATTTTCAAGAAGCCCTAAATAACCTAGGCAAATTACTATGCAAATGCATTGAAATGAACCTGTCTCTTAATCGAGAAAAATGTGAATTCTTAATGATTGAAGGGATTGTGCTAGGTCATTCCATATCTCAGCAAGGACTGCAAGTGGACCCAAACAAAATATCCATCATCCAAAGGGTCCCACCTCCACAAAAGCAAAGAGATGTCAGGATTTTATTAGGGTTAGTTGGATACTATAAAAGGTTCATAAAGGACTTCAACAAGTTGGCCTCTCCTTTGTTTGGGTTGTTAGCCAAAGAATTTGAATTTATATGGTCAAAGAGTTGTCAAGAGGGCTGAGACATTCTAAAGGGGAAGTTAACCACTGCACCAATTCTCAAAGGCCCAAACTGGGCCCTCCCTTTTCATATTCATGTTGATGCCCCACACAAAGCCATAGGAGTAGCCTTTGGTCAGGTAGAGGAGAAATTTCCCTACACCATCTATTTTACCAGAGTAAACCTGTCAAAGGCTAAGTTAAATTATACTGTGACTGAAAGAACTCCTGGAAGTTGTGAATTCATTAAACAAGTTTAGGCATTACATTACAAGTTGTCGACATTTATGCATACTAATCATGCTGCAATTAAATATTTAATGAACAAACTAGATGTAAATTATAGAATCATAAGATGGTTACTTTTATTACAATAGTTTGGTCTAACTATTGTTGATAAGCCTGGTAAGGAGAATGTTGTTGCTGAATTTCTATCTAAGATGAATTAGTTACCAGATGAGAATTTGTTTTTTATTTCAGTTCTCTCCCCATGGTTTGCTATTATAGCAAACTATTTGGTATCAGCATAGTTCTCACCAAACCTGCCCTCCATAGAAAAGAGCAAGATAGTCAGGAAAAGTGCCCCCTTCACCTGGATTGGG
The DNA here is from genome assembly GCA_000404065.3 of Pinus taeda. Taxonomy (NCBI): domain Eukaryota; kingdom Viridiplantae; phylum Streptophyta; class Pinopsida; order Pinales; family Pinaceae; genus Pinus; species Pinus taeda. Next base: position 193,365 of record APFE030381824.1, on the reverse strand, counting down.
GACAATCTATTCAAACTTGGCCCAGATAAAATCTTGAGAAAGTGTGTTAGGGAAGAGGAATTTTTTGACATCCTTCTGACCTGTCATGGTGCGCCTTGTGGAGGTCACTTTGTAGCAAAGAGGATAGCATTCAATGTGTTACAAGGAGGATACTATTGACCTACTCTTTATCAGGATGTGAAAAGTACATTAGTCAGTGTGATCGATGCCAAAGGATGGGAAATCCTACTCCAAGAGATGAAATGCCCCTACACCCTCAAGTGAATTTCGAGCCATTTGACAAGTGGGGCATGGACTTCATTGGGCCTATCAATCCTCCTTCAAAGAAAAAATAACACATTATTGTGTGCACTGATTACTTGACTAAGTGGGCTGAAACCAAGGCAGTTAAGGCAGCAACAGAAGAGAAGGTGGCTGAGTTCCTAAGGGAGAATATATTCTACAAAATTGGTTACCCTAGAGAGTTAGTCACAGACCAAGGCAGCCAATTTACCTCCAGCATGATTGAAGAACTACTCAAGCATCGCAAAATCAAGCATAGGACCTCCACTCCTTATCATCCACAAGCTAATGGGCAAGTGAAGGTGACCAACTGAGCACTGGAGAACATCCTAACCAAGGTAGTGAACAACAGCAGAAAGGATTGGGAAAAAAGACTAGTTGACGCCACCTGGGCCTATAATACGACATGGAAGACCACCACTAGATTTCCACCCTATGAGTTGGTCTATGGGAAAAAGGCTTTTCTTTCCAATGAATTTGAATATAATACATTAAGGATGGTAGCCCAACTAGATTTGGATCTCAGTCATACATAGAAAGAATCATTTTTCCATTTGAATGGCTTGGATGAATTCAGAATGAAGGCCCTCCTCCATACAGAGATAGTTTAGCTTCAGAGGAAAATATGGCATGACAAGCATATTAAGGAGAACAAATTTGAAGAAGGATATTGGGCATTGTTATATGACTCTAGGTATAAAGACTTCAAGGGCAAGGTAAGGACAAGGTGGCTCAGACCTTATGTGGTGGAAAGATGCCATGACAATGGTTCAGTGTAGATTAGAACTATAGATGAAGAAGCCATTCCATTACTGGTTAATGGACACATATTGAAAATGTACAAGAGGCCTTTATCTAAAAAATATTTCACTGACAGTATCTATAAGACATTGATGATGGTAGTGCAAGTTTCAACTCCTCCCTCATCAGGACACTAAAAAAAGGAAAGAAAATAGAATAAGGATTCAGGTGAAAACCTCCATGAGGTAGCCCAAGGATGAGAAAAATGAAAACAAAAAGAAGATCCATGGGTGAAAACCTTCCTTGAGGCACCTAGGGAAAATATCTAGGGTGAAAACCTCTCTGAGGCAACCTAGGATTTTTTTTTTAAATAATATAATAATAAGAAATAAAACATAATTATTATTTGCAGGAGGATGAGAAAGACAATCAGGTAGCAAAGGAAAGAGCAGGAGGATGAGAAAGACAATCAGGTAGCAAAGGAAAGATCCAAATGGAGCCTTGCCTCACATATGTTCATCTCCTCCACTCTTTACCATGCATCCCTCCATAAATTCCATTGTTTTTCACTTCATTGCTCCAATTTAGGTGAAAATTGTGTTTTCTATAGGATCCCCTTACTAGTAGATTGGTTAGATCCCCAAAATTCATTCTAGACATGATCTAACCCCTCATCTCATCCTTTACCATCATCCCTACATCCACACACACTCCTACTCCCTCTATCCATTTAGTAGCATCAAATCTGCAGTCAGAGACACCATCAGCAGACAATAGAGGAGGAAGAAAGATGACCATACAACAGCAGCAACAACATTAGATCTGTCATCAAGAAACCATCAGCAGACAGCAGAGGAGGAAGAAGAATAACCATCAGCAACACCTCTGATCTTTGACAACTACAATGTGGCATTAAGCCCATAGGTAAGTTTCCTACTCACTCACTCATATGCATCATTTGATCAAAAGTTGTAAAGGTTAAGAGATAGTTGGTTTGTAAGTAAAAAGGTGGCCAATTTGCTTTAGAAAGCTAGTCAATTACATCCAGAGCAAACTCTATTTTTTTCTCAAAGAATTTTCTTATTTCCTCCTCAAGCCTCACAAGCAAGATGCTCATCAAGTATATCTCATGTGAGGATAGATACAGTGTTGTTTATGGATACCATTTTACAGAGCAAGAAGAATTAAGATTTGGGGTAGAAACACCAGTTCACCAAAGACTCAACATACCCTATTTTCTTATGCAATCACTCATGGACTCCAGCAGCAAAGAAAAGACAGGAAATTCCCAACACTTGTTCACCGTGGGTTGTCCAGAATCCTTATTGAGGATTCCCTCCAAAACCTCAAGATCCCTATAACATGGTCAGTCTTCAAAGACTTACCCATAGAGGATAATATCAAAACCCTTATCTATGATGTTAGTCCTTCTGTCAGTAAGGAGGAGGAAAACCAAAAATAAGAAGATATAGAGATAGATGGGGATGAGATGGATGAAGAAGGAACTAATACAGAGGATGATGCTGAAACAAAAGAGAAAGAAGGCATTGAAATAAAGGAGGAGATGAAACAAGAAACTAGTAGAGATGAGAAAGAAAAATTAGAGAGGAAGAAGGCATTGACACAGAAGGGGAAGAACAAAAGGAGTAGTCACCTAGGGTGTCTCTAGAGCTCCCTGAGTAGAAGGCAGCAACTACCATCACTGCTCTCAGCACACTAGTCAAGCAAAAAAGGAAAAGAAGGAGGCAAACCCCTCTACATTTCAGAACAAGAAAGAGCAGCAAGAAACATAAGAGCTAAGTGGCTTAGGGATAGAGAAGCAACTGAACAATCAAATTCCATGGCCCTAATCAACACCCATAGTCTAATTGTAAATAATCCTTAGTTGGCACCTTGATATCTTCTACTCAAGGGCAAGAAATTTCACATTTTGAGGACATGATTAGGCTGCTAAGAAATGATAAGATACATTCCTACATAAGGAAATGGAAAACATAGCCACATAGCTTGAAGATCAAAGAATATTAGTGTTAAGAAGTAGAAAGGAAAGAAGGCTTCTTTAAACAAGAAGTAGAGACCATAGCAGAAGCATGAGATGTTAGAGCGGCTACCAAAGCCACTAAATTTCTCAAAGGATGAGAAACACTTTTAGTATAGGGTGATGATAAGCCTCATCATTGAGTAATTATATGGGCTTTAATTCACCTTAATTCACCTTTTAGATTATTCAAACCAACTATTCTCACAACTTATTACATACTTTTGATTATATTTTGTCTATGGGATGAGTAGAGTTGAATATGTTGCTTTGTGGTCTAATGTGCATGTAATGCAGGAATAAAAGATACAAGCAAGGAAAATGTAGGGATAAAAGATAAAAGAAAGGAACTATGGTAAAGACCTTCGTAAAAACTTCAATGGGACAAGGGAGAGGAATTACAGGAGGTAAATCCTCCTCATTTACTACCCCTCCATTCGAGTATCCCTCCATCAGTGGAAAGTACAAACAACCCCCCTTCTAGAAGGCAACCAAGCAAGTGAAGGTGCAAAAACACAAATCAGGAGTACTAGAAGGCAGCCAAGCAAGTGAGAGCGCAAAACAAGCCAAACCATGTGTACTAGAAGGCAGCCAAGCAAGTGAAAGTACGAGTTTATCTTGAGTTGGGAGCCAAGCCTCCCCACTAGAAGGCAACCGAGCTAGTGAAAGGGAAAGCATGAGTTTATCATTGAATTGGGAGCTATGCCCCCCTAATTTTGAAGGAAGTCATAGGAAAATTCAGATGTATAAGTAGAGAGGCTTAGGACCTCAGGTTTTTAGTCACCAAGAGTTAGCAAGAATTCAGACTTCTCACTATCGAACTCTGCTTTGTTTTCAAGTAGAAAGTCTTGTAACGGTTTTTTGATTTATAATGAAGATGAGTTTTGTTTTGAGTGAGCACTGAGTTAACTTAGAGGGATGAAGCTCTTGGGTTATGGCACGACCCTAGTAACCAAAGCTCCTCTTTATTGTATTGTTATGCTAGCATAGATTCTTGTTTTCTATTCATTTGCTTAGATGCATTTTCATTACAGCAGTAGTACAAATTCATGGTTTCCTGTTAATTTGCTTAAGTAGTTCATTTGCATTACAGAGCCTTATTGTTTAACTATTTATTTGTTTAAGTAGTTGCGGTCTCATTACAGTAGTGTAGAGTAGATTAGTTGTGTTTTAGTTTCCTTCATTTACGCTTTCATTCAATTTGTAGGTTAGCAAAGAAAAGATCCACAAGGTTTCCCACAGGTGTCTCAGGCTCACCTCCTCCCTCTAGGGCCATGACGTGAGAAAGAAACCTTGCAGCAACCCCAAAAACACAGGGTTTTTCTTTTCATAGGGAGTTTTTTGTTTAACGCAGTCACTAGGTTCATTACATTGTTACTCTATTCCCTTCATGATCATCTGCTCCTTCACTCTCTTCCTGTCATCTGATCCCCCTCAGCATGAAATACCTTGTGGAGGTAGTTAATTCGCGTTTAAATGGTTTTTACCCATAGATTACCTTACACAGAAAAACCTAACCAATCACCACCTAATTCATTTTCAAAACTGACTTTATGCACTTTAAATCTCCACTATCGATCTTCCTTGTCTGATCTAACAACTATCGTGCACTCGCTTGCCAACTAGCTCAGTCAAATCTCCAACATTGTTCTGCCTCGCCAGATCTGACAACTATAGCGCGATATTGCGTGGATTTTTTTTGATATTTATCCACTCGAGGGCACGTGACAAGAGTGGTTTCCCCATGCTACATGTCACCTGGGGGGTCTAATCATGTGAAATCTTAGAAAACTGCTTACAGCTTTGAGGGTGCATGATAAACATCTTACCACCGTCTAAACTCGCTCTATCATTTCCGCACATTTTCTTCTCCTACTTTAATCTCCACTACCGATCTATCTCTTGATCTGACAATTGTCGCTTCACCTGATCACCAACTAGCTTGGCTGATCTCCACCATTGATCAACCCCACCTGATCCAACGACTATCACGCAATCTCGCGTGGACACTTGTACGACTGTTATCTAGTCAAGAGCACATGAGAAAAGTGGTTTTCTCGTGCTACATGTCACTCGGTAAGGCTAATCGCGTGAAATCTCAAAATACAACTTATGGTTTTGAGGGCACGTGAAATTTAGCTTACCACCTCCATAAACCCACTACCATTTCCGCGTGTTTCTTTTGCCCGCGATATAATCTCAACCATCCATCCTGTTAGTTAACTCTGTTCACCCATCTACCTACATACCCTCCTGAAATTTGATCTAAGCCATTTGTTTGCCTTTCACCCAATGAATCCAATGGTTCTTATGTGTTGTTACTCCCTTATATCCTCTTTTGACCAATTTTGATCTCCGACTACTCTTTCGCTTAAACAAAGACTTACCCCTTACTCTAGTTTTGATGATTTTACTTTTGTAACTTAGAGAATTAGCATTAGATTAGTGATTGATCTAGTAATTTGCTTAACATAGTTGTTTAATTGGTTAGCTAGGGTTTGATGTGAGTTTAGCATTACATGATTTTTTTCTTCATTATTGCAATAGAGTAGATCTCCCTTAGAATAGATTTTCTATTCTTCCATCAAAATCAAGCTTCTTCTAACCCTATAGAAGTCTAGCTGGAACCCCTGGGGTCTTTTTCCAGATGATCAGTAACAATAGGCAGTACCTTCACTTCTACTTGCACATATAGCATTGTCACCTCCAAGGTTGTATGAACCTTGGGTTCATAAGTAAAGTTGGTAGCCCTGGGAGTTGTAGCATTCTCGTTGCAATACCTAGGCTCATCAATTTTCTTTTTGAAGCTTCGTCTGTGACTAGAGGTACTACAAGGGGTGGATATTTTTGTGAATGATGGCCTCCTTGCCGATTAAATAGTGATTCCACTTCTTCGTGCTTTAAACTAAGGCATACAACTCCTTGTTGTATATGGGATATTTCACAACAACTTGGGAGAATGTCTCTAAATGGAAACATACAAGTTTCCTTTACTACATCAACATTCCTCCCATGGTGTATCCATTGGAATCTGTCTTGATCTCAAAAGGTTGTTGGAGGTTAGGTAAGGCAAAAACTTATGCGGTACTAGTCTTCTCTTTCAGTGTATCAATGGTGTTGGCTTGTTCAGGCCTGACCCAGGTTCAGAGATGATTTAGCCAAACAAATCTCAATACTACTGGCCCTTTCAACAACAACCTGCGGAGCGCGGACTAAGGTCTCACCCGAAGTAGTATGGGAGGGTGCTAGAACCAGGTTTTTGCACCATGGAGATGTCTGATGAGTTCAAGTGGTCCGCCGTTCAATCCTGTGCGCACGCCGCTATGCGCACTTACCCGTACCTCTCAACCTGAGATGTTGCCTTCATGTAGCCCTACTCAGGGGTCGAACGTTGTTATTACCCAATCCCTTACTAGTATCCACTATTAGTTGATTAACTTAGCTTACTTGTATGCGTAAAGTATATTTAACAATATAAATCATTCATACAAGTGCGCGGCTTAAATAAACAATATATTTGCAATTTATATCAAACATGTAATAACCCAAGAATAGATACACAGGATTGAGATAAAAATTCTCTTTATTATTTTCTTCCTTGGTTACAGACTCGACTCCACCCTACGCACTCAGCTGCAGCGGTCCATGAACTCAACTGTGGACTACTAGGCCTCTACACACTCAGCTACATAGCCTTCTCCTACCCTACGAACCAAGGCACACTTAGGCACTTAGACTCTTACTCTTTGCTTCTACTTCGCTATCTATTTCTTAGTTATCTTTTACACTTAGAGCCTCACTCTATTTATACAATCCCATGGTCCATGAAGCATGGGTAAGCCGACATTACATTACCAGACTAGGGCGGACAACCCTGCGACTCTATCATACATTTCACGCTCTGCACCCACAATTTACGGAGTCTTTACAACAATATTAGGTCAAAACTTGGGCCTTGAGCCCCAAAACATTCCTTGGGGGGATTCCATGCCCAATAAGCCTCCAACAAAAACATTGTGACTCACCCTTGAGTCACTCAGTTGGTGTGGTGATCTTGGCACGGAGTCCCTCCAACTCTTCTCAAACTATGCTGAGGTCCTAGCACACTGAGTTTCTGCTTGTTGTATCAGTTGCATCTACTATTCTAAGACCTCTGTGTCTGGGGCGCTTCTTTGCATCAATGTGTGCATCCCCTATATGTGTGCGAGCTTTCCTTCGATTATTGTTGTGATAGTGAAAGCCTCATCGATCCAAGGTTGAACGTGCACTTTAAGAACTGCCCCCTTGTGTTGTGCCACATCCACCTACTCCTTTAGTGATTTGGCTTGCTGCATCTTTGCAAGCCTCTAGGTGAGGACTACTGTCTGGCAGTTCCTTAGACACTATCGTATTACCGTTAGAGTTCTTGCACTTCTGTCTCCAAGCATTGGATTTTAGGGTCCTCCTATAGAGTTGTGAGGACCTCAAGTGCTTGTTCCAACATGTTGGTATAGTCTCGTACTGCACCTCCGATTTCCTCTAGTCCCACTATGATAGCGCTAACGCGTTGTTCTCTGACTTCTAGGGGATTGGATGGCTGTACCCTTAACCATAGCTCAACAATCTAAAGATTCAGCTATAGCTGAACCTTTGTCGTTTCTTCCCTGGCCTTGCGGACTCCTGCTGCTATTATGTGGATCTGCACCTCCATTGGTAGATCTGCTGGGATAGCTGCTCTAGGAAAATGCGGCAATTGTCGCCTACCACCTGCACCAACTGCTGATTTTGCGACACCAATTCATTGCACTACAAGCTGAGGGTGTGGTGGAAGTGCGGCACCCAAAGTAGGTTCAACAGCCCAGCCTTCTCCACTCCGCACAACCAATTCCATGGCTCTAATGCTATCACCACCCCCATGTTGTTATGCTTCATTAGGTTTATAGTCTTAAGATGAGGGAACTTCTCATGGTTAGCGAGGTCCCATTCTTCGAATTTCATGGTCGGGACACGGCCCAGGTGCGTGCCTTTAAACATGATGCCATCTAGGAGGAGCGGGGTCTGGAGCAAGCTCTTGCTTTCGTCCAGGTCCTTGGGCACTTTGGCCTTCCCTTTTTGCGGGGGGACATAGGCGGGTAGTTTTTTTGTAGAGTGCATCGGTTGATTATCCACCTCCATACTTTCGTCTTCTTCCTCTGCAATGATAAGGGCCTACAACTCTTCTTCTTCTTCATCTGTTTCTATAGTGACAGCTTTTCCTTTCTCCTCCATCAATAGTTTGTTGCGCACCGGGTTCTGCGAGGACACAAGTATGGGAGCCACTGCTTGTATATCCTTCTTGGGTCTCAGTGTATGCAGTGATTTCAGGATATCTGCCACAATCTTGGCACCTTCTAGAACATCCTCCATAGTTAGGGCTTGTGTGGCCCCACTGGTAGTCACCTCTTCTATCCCCATACAATCCTTAGTTGATGTCATTGTAGTTGTGCAAAAATCTATCAATCACGAATTTAGGGTCTTAATCAACGCTCGACTCACAATACTCAGGGCTCTACTCAATCGCTCAATTCGCAAATGACCAAGTGTTGTTTACTAGGCAGCCTTTTGTATTTTATAGCACTTTTTGAATTTGAATTTGACCATTCCCCCCAATTCTGGTTCATCAATGCTTTCTTGGCGGCAGATTTTCCCAAATCTTGCCCATAAATCACGTCTTAAATGCCTGTCGCCCACTTCATTTGGCCTCAAGTTGATCATCCCATCGTGAATAGTGACTTCAACGGTCACTTTCTGGCCAACCTGCGCGGCAGCACAACCCCCTGTGCGCATTCGCGTACCTTGTGACTCTTTTTTCTGCACACATCTCTAATATCACGCAGCCCCCAGGCAGAATGGTTTATAGTCCCGTGCTCCCTTCCAACTACCTCGAGCGCTAAGAGTGTCCTTCCCTTGGCTAGTCAGGTGGTCACACCCCCCATGTGGAGCACCATCCTGTCCTCCATCATAGTTCTTGGAGAATCCTCACCTTCGTTGGTTACGCACTTCCTCATTTGCAATTCACTACCTTGGTCACTACGCTTGATGATATGCGGTCCAAGCCAAGGCATCAGACTAACCAATTTATGGTGATAGTTCTCAAACTTTTCAGTATGACCATACACACCTTGCCTTACCATCCTAGTTTTTTCGGTGAGAAACTCTTCCTTTATCTCGCCCTTCAGCTTCTTCACCTCGGCGTCCATCAAAGCACTTTTGTCTCTTATCCGTACCCTTCCTTTTTCAAGTTCACGAAGTCTAAGGTTTCCCTGTTGGATTTCTTCCTCAAGTCTCATGTGTTCTATCTCTTGCGGATGTGTGAATCCTTCTTCCAGGCTTCGTGAACCATTGTATCTACGGGTGTTGTCATGCACGGACTAGGTTTTTCCTGCTCCATAGGATTACAACATCTGCTTCATATTTTAGCATCACAAGTGCCCACACGGTCAGAGTTTTTCACACAGTCCTATAAGCCCATAGAACCACTGGTACGTGCAACTCCCAGTCAGTGCATCTCACATGGTGGACCATGTTCGATACTTCGCATCTTTGTCCAAGGCTTCCACACAGATAATCTTCGGTGTGCTTAGTTTTATCATACTTCATCATTCACACCATTTCCTCGCCTTCTCCTTCTTGTTCGTCCTATTCACTATCGTGGGGAGAGTGTGAGTTCATGTAGGTTGCGTACTATACACCTATACCCATCTGGAGAGGTGGGTGCGTAGGCCGTTTCATTCATCATACTTGACATTCATCCCCATTTGAGGCTTTCCAAACCATATGAGCATCATCCTTCTGCATTTGCACCAGTCCTGAAAACTTCTTTGATGCATACCCCACCATTTTTTGGGTGTAGCGTGCAGTGCCCATTTCAGAGCATCAAAACGCTATTGTTTCAATACTTCTCTTTCAAAAATTTTCAAGAAATCATCCACCTCACTCAACCCATCATATATAGGCAAATCCCTTACCTTTGTTTTCACGCAGGGTAGTGATCTTACCATCATGTTCCAATTGAGCGTGGTTACTTCGTGTAACCAGTTCTGCTATCGTTCTATTTCCTCGTCAAAATTTGATTTGCGGGAGCTTTCGTGCTCCCACAAAATCCTACCATCTGCTATAGGATTCACCCAATCCTATTCCCGAGTGGTTATCTTGTAGATACAGTCTAGATCATTGTCACAAACTGGATATGTGTAGCGCGATCCTTCCACAGGGTCTAAAGGTACCACTATGCATAGTGAATTTTTCTCAAAAATCATCTTATTCTTCTTTAGATTTATAATTCCATTCATGTCAGTGGCCCAATCTATTCCTAGTAGCATGGGATAGGGATTGTTTTCATCGAAAATATCTATCACTTCAAAATATACAAGAGCGCTCACACCTTCAATATCTACCATTATTCCTTGCAATATTCCCATTGGTAGGATCTTTTGTTGGTTTGCCATTCGCAATTGAATAGGAAACCATTGTAATGCAAGCATGTCCATGCACTCCCATGAATGCTTTGGCAAGATGTTTGTGTCTGATCATAGATCCAGAATCACTTGATCCATTTCATATTCCCCGATTTGTGCAGTCAATATCATCTCCCTTCATGTTCGCATTGTGTGCTTCCCGAGCTTCTGGACTACACGTAGCTCTCCTGACCCAGTGCACCTAGTGATGAGTTCTTGCAATCCCTTCACATCCTTTCTATCGCTCAATAGCTTCATGCATGTCTCCAAAAAGGTAGTAAGCATTGATGGGTTCATCTCCAGTTCTAGTTTGACTTTACTACCTAAAGTGGAGGCCTCCATGAAGCTCTTCTTAGCTTCAAATGTCTCATTCGCGCGCTCCAAATCAAACTTTGGTTCCTTTGTTGTAGCCTTGTGAACCCAAGTACCCTCTTCTAGTTTCTTACCTTTGTCATCTCCTATCATAATACCACTTCAAAGCATGAATTTTATATTCAGGTCCTCTTCATGTGGCTCAAACCTCATCATTTGCAGGTTCTAAGTCGGTAGAGGTTGGAGTGTTCCGTTATCGCACAACCTCACTCTTAGTGTGGGGCAGTCCTCTATCTCATGATCAAACTAGGTACAATATAAACATGATGCTCTCATCGGATTTGTATAATCGTGGGCATAATGCCCTAGCCCTCTGCAATTGTAACAAATTAGCTGTCTGCGACCCCTTCCTGGTCCCATTCCACCTCGACCTCATCTGCACCCCTGAAATCCAGTGTGTGCCATCCCTGCATTTTTATCAAGGGCTCATGTTTCGATCTAAACTCTGTAGGTAGGAGTCTGATCCATCATCAATTCATAACTTCTTTAGGTGCATTCATCATGGCCTACTTATCTACAGAAATTACATAACAACTATTGGGACGTCTATGTATACTTTTGTAATAGGTGGTAGTAATATGTAGCATTCTTCCCTCCTATTTGACATATCGCACACCATAATGTAGGTGTCATGCTCAGTCCTGCTTGTGCCTTTGGTCTCAATGGCATTGGTCCTCCTCCCACCAGGTAGTTCGCGAACACTGGAAAACGGTCCTTATCATATCCCTGGCCCTTGCATTTTATGCACCATACATCCTCGTCTACTTCTGGGCGAGTTGTCCTGTCTTGCTTCAAACTCTGCATCTCTAGACACAAGTTTTTCAACTGCACATGGATCTGTTGGACTCCCAGGCTAAGATCTTGTATCAGGGTCTCGTGTAGTCTCATTGCGATCTCCAAAGCTCCAGCCTGAGTGGATAGCTTCTGTTGTGATAGCGCTGTCCATAGATGTGGCATTAGTGACGCTACAAACTATGCATGGTGCTACCCATCAGTCAATGTCATGTTGGATTCACAAATCATACCCTTCAGTATTTGATCTAGCTCCCAGGGGGTCTTGCTTGGAAGCATCGCAATTTCCTTAAATCTGATAATCAACTGTGTCTCCGATTTTGGCCTACTAAATTCCCTGTTCAGTGTAGCTTGGATATTCACGATCCCTGTGTTTGGATTCTCATTGGAATTATTAATGTACCATGTCATTGCGTGATCCTACAACACACTTACTAGTGTTGCCTTCTTTATGTTGTCATCTGTGACTCCTTACACTTCCCATACAACCTTTACCATGAACCATAATTGGTCCAGATCTTCATTCCCTACCCCTTTGAACACTGGAAACTTTATTGCGCTTGCCATATTGAACTGTGGTGGTGGCGGAGGTGGTGTGGGTGGAGATGGAGGTGAAGAGGGTGAAACTGGTGGTGGTGTAGGTGGGGGTGGTATGTGCGGAATTCACTACCCTATCAGACTGATCATACATCTTGGTGAAACATTCACGAGCTCTTCCTCGCTTTCTCGTTGAGGCGAAATCAAGGGGATAGTTTCTATCTCTGCGCTACCTTCATTTCTATAGATCCTCCCACTTCGTGTAGCCCCAAACATCAATTTATTTGCATAACCCACTTTTCACACAGTAGCATTTTAATCCAAGTGTTCAAAGATTTAACATACTTACCTCACCGTCCTTTGAGGAAGCATCATTCTGCCTCGTTGTAGCTGACTGAAGTATCTACCGCGAACTTAGTGATAAACCCTCCTATAATTCAATTGAGCCAATGGTCCATAGCGTTAACGATCTTATCTTCTGATGCTTCTAGTCTGCGCACCAACTCTGGAGTCCACACAATAGGTTTGTCGAGCCTACACCTTCCTTGACTTTCTACTAGCTTCGCGATCCACTCATACAACTCAGAGGGGAAGGATGTAAAGAAAATTTCATGGATTTTCATATATAAGTAGCATTCTAACCACTGTTCCTTCGATACTCGCGAATTCTTGTTTTCCTGTGCTACGAACTCGTGAATCTTTCTGTCCAGCCACTCTTCAATTTCTTTCTTTGTCGAATTCCAGTGACACAACATCAGACATCTCTTATGCAGATCCCAGTCCCAGGAACAAAACCATTTGTTGGCTTGTTGGGGCCTAACCATTGTAAAGGTGATTTAGCCAAACAAATCTTGGTACTACTGGCCCTTTTGGCAACAGCCCGCTAAGTGCGGACTGAGGTCTCACCCAAAGTAGTATGGGAGGGTGTTAGAACCAGGTTTCTACACCTTCGAGATGTCTGATGAATTTAAGTGGTCCGCAATTCAACCCTGCGCGCACGTTGCTATGCACACTTACTCATACCTCGCAGCCTGAGATGCTGCCTTGGCACAACCCTACTTAGGGGTCGAAAGTTTTTATTACCCAAGCCCTTACTAGTATTTCGTTGTTAGTTGATTAACTTAGCTTACTTGTATGCATAAAGTATACTTAACAATATAAATCATTCATATAGGCATGCAGAGTAAATAAACAATATATTTGCAATTTATATCGAACATGTAATAACCCAAGAACAGATACATATAATTAAGATAAAACTTCTCTTTATCATTTTCTTCCTCCGTTACAGACTCGACTCCACCCTGTGCACTCAGCTGCAGGGGTCCGCGCACTCAACTACGGACTACTAGGCCTTTGCACACTCAGCTGTAGAGCCTTCTCCTACCATACGACCCAAGCCACACTTAGACACTTAGACTCTTTCTCTTCGCTTCTACTTTGATATATGTTTCTTATTTATCTTTTACACTTATAGCCTCTCTCTATTTATCCAATCCCATGGTCCTCAGACCATGGATAGGCCGACATTACATTACCAGATGAGGGCGGACAACCCTGTGACTCTATCATACATTTCACACTCCGCACCTGCAATTCACGGTGTATTTACAATAAGATTAAGTCAAAACTTGGTTTTTGAGCCCCAAAACATGCCTTGGGGGGATTCCATGCCCAAAAAAAGGTTTTTTGTTACTCTCCTCCCCATTTAAAGGTTTGACTCACACTCATCAACACATGTAAGGGGGATGTAGTGATGAAGAATTTGGAAATGGGCCTTCTCCAGTATTGTACTACACCCAAAAATCTACGAACCTTTGTTACATTGGTGGGTTTAGGTAACTTTACAATCACATCAATTTTATAAGGATTTATTTTCAATTTTCCACCTCCAACACTGTGACCGAAGTAAACCAAAGAAGTATTACGAAACTCACACATAGACATTTTAACATACAATTTTTATTTTTGTAAAACATCAAGCACCTTTTTAACATGAATCACATGATCATCCCATGTCCTATTGTAAACAAGAATGTCATCAAGATACATAAGAACAAAATCATCAAGAAAATTCCTGAAAATATCATTCATCACCCTCATGAATGTGGTTGGAGCATTGCATAGTCCGAATGGCATCAACAACCATTCAAACAACCCCTATTTCATCTTGAATGCAGTCTTCCATACGTCCTATTCTGCAATCCTAACCTAATGATAAACATTGCACAAGTACAATTTTGTGAAATAGATAACATTTTTCAATTTATTTAATAAATCATCAATGTGGAGGAGAGGGTATTGATTCTTCACCATTATTTTGTTGAGTGCCCTGTAGTCTCTGCACATCCTCCATGTGTCATCCTTTTTCAAAACCAACACGATGGGTGAGCCACATGGAGAAGAACTTGCCCTTATGACCCCTTGGTTCAACAATTCTTGTACCTTCTTCTTTATCTCCTCCATCTCAATAGATGACAACCTATACATACCAATGTTCAGTAAAGGAGCATCTTGTTGCAAGTGAATCTCATGTTGGATCTCACGCTTTGAAGGTAACCCACTTGGTTCCTGAAAAATCCCATCATAGTTAGAAATAATTTCATACAATTCTTTTTATGAGTGGGAACACAACCTTGGAAAGCTTCAGATGTATGAGCATCTTTTTCTCTCACAACCATGAGCATGCACCCTTTGTTGGTATTAATCAATCTCTTCATATGACCTACACTTACAACATTAGCAGTGATTTTGGCACGATGAGCCCTAACAATTTATTCCACCTCATCTTTCGTGATATGATACTTGTTTTCATGGCGAACAAAAATTTCTTTCATGTCATACAAATATGGACTCCCCAATACAATACCACAGATATCCAAGGGTACAACATCAAGATAAACCTCATCTACTAGTTTGGATACAATCACATTTTTAACTTTACATATCTTGGTTACATTGTAATTTTCTTTATCACACACCCAACCAAGAGGTTAAGGTTTCAGATGAGGCTTGGCCTCTAATCCTAGATTTTAAACCAAGGATTCTGAAATCAAATTTTCTTGTCAACCCAAACAAAACAAGGTTGCCACTTTAGTATGTTTCATTACGAATCTAATGTGAAACAATTCAATTCTCTTTAATTCATTAACATGAGGCTCATTTGAAGAACTTGTACTTGCATGTGATTAAGAATTAGCATGCAGAGAAAGAGTACCTTATGTGTCCACTATTGAGATCAATGTCTCATCATTGGAAGCAGATCCAAGGTCCTACTGCGTGGTTTCCACTATCTTTCTCTTCTTCTTCCAACCAAATATATTTACTTTCAACTCGAGATGAAACTTCCAATAATGTTCATCATCATGGCCTTCCTTCTTGCAATGTGTGCAAGATGGATTTTCTCCTTCCTCCTTCTTGGTTGTAGCTGTATTTTTCTCCTTTCCCTTGCCTTTTCCTTTGAACTTGCCATTATGGGGTTTGAAAGATTATTTCTTTGGTTGCTCTTATTTATCATACTTGCCCCTAATTTCAAGGTGATTGGCCTTCACACTAGCCATGCCAATACTAGTAGGATCAAATAATAACAAAGAATGCATTACGTAACTATATGTAAATAACCAATACACTTTGTTACAGTTTCGGGAAAATCAAGTGAAATGCCCAAATTCAATGCTTGTTTTCTAAACTCTTATGTGAATCTTTGTACATTTTGAACCTTTCCTTGCCTTAAATATTTCCATTCCATTAAAGCTTTTTGTTGATAACCCAAAGGATAAAACTGATCTTTTAATGAAGAAACAAAATTGGACCAAGAATAAAGGATATTACCTAATTGTTTGCTACCTTTCTTCAACTTTCTCTCCCACTAGATGAGAGAGGTGTTACTCAACCGAAGAGATGCTAATTAGATATTTGCATCATCTTCCTCCATCTTTTGAATCTAAAAATAAACCTAGATATGTCTAATCCAATTGTTTAGTTTCTTTGCATTACATTTCCCATTATATATGGGAAAATCAAGCTTTACATCTAGCTTAAAAAACGGCTTCATAGATGTATTCCTATGATGCCTATTAGAGTGATGAGAAGAAGAAATATCACTAGAGGATGGAGAGGGCGGTTTAGGGGGCTCTCCTCTTCCACCTTCATGATTTACTAATGCATGGTCATCTGGATCTTTCTTCTTAGGCTTGATTGTCTTCTCATACTCTACAAACAACTTGTCAACTTTCTCTACCATGGTGAAGAAGATCTTGTAATAATTTCACTCTTCCTCCATTTGAGCTTCCTTATATGCCATGATCTATCTTCGTGATGCACACCTCACTTCAGGATCAAAGGATTTAATTTTTCCTTCTCCTCTTTAGAGCTTATTCCAGGTTAGTATTCACTCGTGCAACTCATATCAAGAGGATCTTATCTAATACCAAACTTTATCCAGATCTTTTAACATCAAGAATGGATACAGAAAATAAGTGGAAATCATAAAGGAACCATGAGATCAAAGGCACAAAAATGATTTGATTACGAATTTCACCCAATGTGGGCTATGTCTTCGGGCCCTGCTCAATGTGGGGAGGCCTTCTTTCATTAAATGGAAGAAAAGAAATAAATTACGAGAAACTTTACTGAAATGACCCCTATACCTCTGTTTCAGATGATGGCCTGAAAATGGATACCTTGGATGGAGAAACAAACTGCACGGTTAGATTCCTGGTGTGAAAATGTGCAAAAATGACTATAAATATGTCAAACTATGACATGGGCACCTCTGACCTCCCAAGAGAATCTTTTAAGCATCTAGTAGATCCCTTGCTGATGGTTCCAAACCTCTTGGTTGCTCAGGTTTTCATGCTTTACTCTTCCATTGGTCTAGTTGAGTGCATTTGATGAAGGTCTATATAATGTTTTCTGAGAGGACCAACCAATGTGGGGCCATTGACCCATTAGTGGCAGTGGCATTTAGGTTGCGAGCTGACAGGGTTCAAACCCCCACCGCTCCCCATATGGCATGGTGGTTATATTGTAAATTTGGCATTATTTAAATCTTTGGCAGCTTTTGGTTTGTGACTGCCCAGATGACAGGTCAACCATGCTAGTTGGGTGGGTTCAAACCCCACCGGTCCTAGTAGTGTTTGTAGGCGGTGTTTGGAGGGGTGGCAAGTCTGCTTATGGTATCCCACCCATATATTATACAATATATCTATATCTATATATATATATATATATTATAATATATATATATTATATATATATATATATATAATATATATATAATATATATATATATATATAATTATTATATAATATATGCAATGTTGTTTCGGGGGTGGCAGGGCTGGTGGTTCTGCCACCCCAAATCATATTTTTTTGTTTTTTATTTTATTTATGATAATATATAGTTAAAATTTTACCATGTGAATTTAAGGGTTATCAGGAAAAGTAAGTAGGCAACATATTCTCCATTTCTCACTGTTGTTTTCCTTTCACGACCCCCTTGACAAATTGTTGCCTTGATAGCCACTACCACATGGCTCAGTTTGACTAGAACTTTAACTAGCGATAAGTTGAGCATATGAACTCAGATTTGAGTGTCGTTCACACCATTGGAATCAGGGCGATGAGACCTATGATATGGTCCTAGTTTCATTTCCATCTAATGAATTTTATTTTTGAGTTATTTGCAAGGCTGTTTCTATTTCTAGATCCACCAAGATCAATATTCAAACTTCTTCCTCAATAATGTTGATGATTAGCTTCTTGTATCCCATGAATATTTCTTAGTGATGATGGTGTCAATATGCTTTCACATTTAATGGTTTTCCTTTACTTTATATACTGATTTCATATGTCTTGTTTCCAAAGACAATGAGTGGCCACCTCTATCCTATTTTATTTGTCATTGAACACTCTAACTTTGGAGATAATACCATTATATTTGGTATGTAGATCCTCTAGATGGATTTCAAATTATTCAAGTATCTTCTCATATCTTGCCTTCTTTCTCCTTTTGAATCTACAATGTGACCTCATCTATTAAATTTCTACATCCTTCTTCAACTCTATAATACAATTTTGATTTTACATCATTTGTCTGTGGATTCTTTAGTCTTCTTGAAAATTTTCTCTTAAATTGTTTTCATAGTATCTTCATCTAAATCCTTGCTTCTTTTATTATTTCAATCTCTTCATCTCATCCAATAGTTTTTTATTATGATTTTGTAATATGTGTATTTCTTCATCTTTCCTTTTCAATTATTTCACCCTTGAAGCATCACTTTTCTAATTCGCCTTTCTACATTTTTTCTATTTTAATTATTGAATGTCCTTAATTAATGCTTCATTAATATTTTGTATCTTAGATATCTCATCATGCTTCTTTATATTGATCTCTTCTTTATATTGTTCTAATTCATCTCAAATTTTATACAATGTCTCTATCATTCATTTATTTGAGAATATTTTTTCAGATGTTGTTGATAATTAAGTTCTATCTAGTAACACAATCAATACTCATCCACCACTCTTTAGCTTCACCATTTAAATAAATAATTTCTCAAAAAGGAGTCTCAAAATTTTCCCTTATTATCCTCAACCATTGCTCAAGATTGGTTTCATTTTATTTTTATCTCCTGAGAATTGAGGTATTTCCATTTTTCTCAATTTTTGTATAACCCAAACCTTCCACTTAAAACTTCAATTATCAATCTCATAAAAAATTATCTATCTGAAACATCCCAAAGAAAAATGTATAGTTAACATAAAAATATGACACATTTGAGATTAATTTATAGATGAATCACAAACCCTAAATTGTGCAGGCTATATCTCTGAAAATATAATGATTTAGAATCTACAATTTTAACCCATTGTAGTTAGTTATTTCACCTCAATAACCTTAAAGTGTCATGATCTAAAACTTGCCAAAAGTAAAGTTATAGTAGAACTTCTAAGATAACCCATTTGAAGTAGTGAAACCCTAGGATAATAACTCTAATGTGAAATGTTATCATCATAGTACATAAAAACTAGAAGTGCACACCATGTACACCAAAGTGAGTGTGGAGAAAAACTTCAATATAGTAAGAGAGACAAATTATACAATATCCCTTTAAAGAATATGAGAGCCTCTTTCAAATACCCAACTACATTCATACAACCAAATCACATATCCTCCATAATTATTGCATGGTATCTATATATACCTATTCTCGCATTACACAGGTGGTCACCTTACTATTAGGCTAACCCCATTATGTAAAAATTTATACACTACATGCACATTTAACTCCATGTATTCACCCGTGGGGTCATAACCCATATCAACCCCCCTATGGCCTCATATCATTTAACCTCTAAAAAGTATATGGATGTCATTACAAGGATTTAAGCACCACCTATGAGTCTTAAGACCTTTAACATGGTTGGAGAAAGGAAAAAATGGCCTTAGGCCCATCAATAAAACTTCTCGAGGTTGTCTGCAAAACCTCAACACCAACCCTATGTAGGGGGTATTTGGCCTTTAAGTGGGATATGATGAAACGAGGACCTTAGACCCTATATGAAGTTTCTTAATATTAAGGATCATGAACTAGACCTTGAAACACTCCACACGACCTTTATAGGGCATATTTAGCCTCTAAATGGGAAGATAGGCACAACTACTAGATTTTATACACCAGGAATGTATCAAGGCCCTTTATAATGGTTTAATGAGGAAAGAAAAAAATTAAGCCTTAAACAAAGTGTCTCAAGATCAAGCACCATGCATGAAGCCTCAAATCACTACAGGTGCCCAATTTATGGGATGTTTGGACCTTATGTGGGATAGGGAAGGCATTAACAAGTTTTACTAAGTATAGGTTGATCTCAATTCTCTAACCAAGGATACGGTTGAAAAACAAGTGCCTTAGGTCCTATATGAATATTATTTAGCTAGCTT
The DNA here is from genome assembly GCA_000404065.3 of Pinus taeda. NCBI lineage: Eukaryota > Viridiplantae > Streptophyta > Pinopsida > Pinales > Pinaceae > Pinus > Pinus taeda. Next base: position 173,183 of record APFE030381824.1, on the reverse strand, counting down.
TATGATTTAATCATTAAGCAACCACACATGATTTTTTTAGGATACATTTGGCCTCTAAGTGGGAACATAGGAGCCATTAGTAGTTTTCCACACCAAAAAATGAGGCTTACATCCTTTAACATGAATGGGGGAGGAATTAAGGGTTTGAGGTGCTAATGATTCTTCTTGAGATCATATGCCATGATAAAGGTCTAAAACTACTGCATAGAGCTATCTAAGAATATTTTTCCTCTAATTCTGATATTGTCATCGTTGTGATATTTTGTACACCATGGATGGTCCTCAATGGCTTAAGTGGTCATGGTTAAGGAAGGAAAACACATATGCTGTTCCCATATAAGGCCTCTATAGAGATATTTTTGGCTTTCCAAGTTATAATATAGGTGTCATCCATAGGTTTTACACACTAAGAATTATTCTTATGGTCTTTTATATTGTTTAGGGAGGAAAACAAGGTCATTGTACCCTAATTAAGTTCCTTGAGCTCAAACACTATGAAAAACGTTGCCCTATAAAGGGGATCATTAACCTCTATATGGGATATGGACATTGTTAGTAGGTTTTGTACACCACATATGGGTTATAGGGCCTTGTTCATCTCCAAGGAAGTTTTAAAAGTTCCTTATGCCCTTTATGAAGCTTCTTGGCCTCAACTACAATGGAAAATTCCTAAAACCACTACAAAGGACCTCGATAAGGAATTTTTTAGCCTATGTGAATGCACTTTAGGAATGGGCCTTAAGGCCTTTACCATGGTTGGAGTAGAAAAATAAGTGCTTGTAAGACCATAAATTAAAATTATTAGGCCCAATTCCCATGAAGGAGGCTACAAACTACCATATAATCTTTATGAGATGTATGGTCTTCCTACGTGATTTAGGTGTAATTAGTAGGTTATCACCTCGAGACCTTATTTATGGTTTTGAGTGGAATGAAATGACTTTGCACCCTAATTATACTTTTATGGCTCAAGGGTCATGATGAGGCCTCAAATAGTAATGCATGCATGTATAAGAGATCATTCACCTATGAGTGGATTATGCACATGACTAGTAGTTTTCCCATATGAGGGATGGGTTTAAGATCCTTTAAAATGGTTGGGAGAGGAAACCAAGACCTTAAACCTTAAAGAAAGATTTTAGAGTTTATGATTTTATTATGGAAAATGATTATGAGTACTTTAATCACATGTGGTTTTTGTTGTAAACAGAACATATGTGTGATGGAATATATATGTGTTCTAAAATGCATGTACATCCATTAAAATTCATTTTTTTGTGAGAATGATTCTTTTCATTTTAGTGTTGGTTGATTTGTTTCTTGGGATTTAGATCTCACATGACAATTTTGGTGAGCCCATTTTTCATTTCAAAAGAAAAAAAAAAATGAAGAAAAAAAAAACATAAATTTTAAATCTATCAAATATCTTTTTTATCATATTATTTTCAAATTTCATTGCCAAATAAATAGCGCACACACACACAGGTATCAATTTTGTTTGAAGATATATCGTAATTATAAAATACATAAATACAAAATAATACTTTGTAACTTCATACTTCCTTATTTAAAAGAAAATTATATGAAACACTACTATATAGCTAGCCCAAGTAGTTAGCTATATTGATTAATCCTAATTTTTCTAATGGATACTAATGGATAACTAATGGATAACTAGGGATTCCATCCCTGATGGGGTACATCTCTTAAGTTTCCCCACAAGCTTTACTTTGGAAAAAGAAAAGTGAATGCTACAAACCATTTTTTAAATCATTTAAGTATGGTGTTCAAACCCATGCAAATTAACCTCATAATTTAAGCACTTTGGAGATTCTATTATTTTTTTAAAATATTAAATTAACCTCATTAATTTACAAAATAAATTTCATAAAAATATAATTTTATAATTATTTTTTTTAATTCATATCTAAATAGTATTGTTATCTAATGCAACCTAGGTAATAAATTATTATCTCAAACACAAACATGGTTAATAAATTATTATCTAAAAACACACCTATAATTTATAATTTATAAAAAAGTAGCATATCATTATTAGAAAAGCTAGATTTTATATAGTAATAGAATACTTCCATAAGTAAAAACAAAAAAACAAAAAAACAACTAACTCTATGAGCTAATTAGATTTCCTGCCTTCAATTTCTTACCATATGTTCAAATTTCTTATGCAAGTACTTTAAATCATCCACCCAAATCAACAAATTATTCTTCATATTTCCATTACCGTTAAATTAATTTCATTGGAAACGATTATTAACTAATAATAACCCATAATTATATATCTTTTATACTACTATTAACTAATAATCACCCTCAATCATATATACTATATTTAAAGCATGCATATCTTTTAGATTTAATCCAAGACTATTCATCTTTTGATATACGTGTTAGTCCCTCATCTGGCAATGCCAGGGACTATAGTAATCGGATTCGCGATTTTTAGCATTAATTCACGCGGTTTATACACTGAGTGTGCGGCTTATGCAACTAGTTGTGTATGTTAACTATATGATAGTTTGTTTCATCATCTTATTTGACCTCTTCCCGAGGAGAAGAGGCCAAAAACATATGTTATTTTCGACTTGCTTTGTTTTCATTATTTGGGAAGTGGAGATTAACGCTACCATTAAAAGACTATTACAATCGAATTGCATTGAGATCTGAGGCATATGTACACCCAACAAAAAATTTAACCAAAGTTTTATGTACACCTTCATCCTGGTTTCCACTACCACCACCTTGTAACTGCCACCTACACATTTCAAGATGGTGACACAAACACTACAATTACACGTTGCATGGTGGTGCCACGAATACTACAATGGAAATAGGAAGAATGGCTTATAAAAAGCACTATCTCTGCTAAAAATTGCAACTCAAATTGTTGGTTCTGCCATTTATGTTGATGGAATTACTAGTTCTGCCATGTCTGTTGATTGCTTCTGTGTTGCAGATCATAGGCGTGCTGGCCGTGGATCCAGATATTGTCGTCTCCTCTGTCGATGAGATGCAGACCATCCATACTTAGTGGCTTCATTGAGATGTTCGAAGAGCATCATGTCGTTCGAATCATTCTCCTTCAGAGACAACACTGAAATTTCAGGATTCCACCAGCAGATTCCTTCATTGGCATCATGAATAGATGAGGTAGATGAGGCAGCTGGTTGCAACTCATCATATTTTAGATCATCAGATCCTTCCGCATTAATGAAATGAGCCCATACGTCTTCTAAAAGCCTTTCTACCGATACCAATGGGCCATGCTGATGCCGATAAGACCCCTTTGGGCCATTTAGTGCATGTTGTTGTTGATTTAGCGACATGCTCTTGATGGGTAGGATGTTGATGTTTGCAGCTGTTGTTGCATTAGGAGCCTTTGAGACTCTGTAGGCTCAGCCTCTTACCTGCAACCTCTATAGGTTCAACGTCTTACATGCACCTGAACATTTCACTGTTAAGAATATAAATGATCCTATGCAAATATTTGTGTTCTCTTTTCTTTCAATGCACATATTCATTCAATGTTTTCTTTTCTTGCCATGCACAAATTCTTGTTGTTATAATTAATTACATAAAAGATTTCATTGTTATTTATATTACTCTACTTCTAAAAACGAAAATAGAAAGGGAGATTGCTATTTCAATACTTGGAACATTGATGTCCTTCCAGGACATTTTCTTTCTCCAATAGTTTCTGTGTCCCAAAACGCACTTTGGGATTCTACTGGTCACTGCCTGCCTTGCAACAGTGGAAGCCACTAGGGGCAGTGCATTAGATACAGAGTTCTATGTCTCTTGGGCCACAGACCACGTTAAGTTCTTGAATAACAGCCAAGAGCTGCATCTGACACTTGATAATGTTTCTGGTAATCATAAATTTTCCCTTTTTTTAGTTCAGTGTATGTGGTTCCACAGTTTTGTGGAGAAGTTTGGTCTCCATCAAATTTTTTAACTAGTTATGTTGTTCAATTCTGGGAATGAATATATATAGTAAAGTGTTACTTTGAACAAGATTTAGCTAGTTAAAAAAAAAAAAATTCATTTTCTCCAAAATTATTTTCATTTTATCCAAAATTCTAACTGTAACCAAACAAACTTTATCCTTATATTTGCTCTATTGTTTAAAATTCACAGGTTCAGGTTTTGCATCGAAGAATAAATATCTATTCGGGAACATATTTCTGAAAATCAGACTCATTCCAGGAGATTCAACAGGAACTGTTACTGTGTTCTACGTACTGTTTTTCATTCCCTTTGTAATATGACATTAATAGCTATTAGGCTGTGAATTTTTATAGTTTAAGATGCTGTCAAATTATGGAATTTCAAAAAAAAAATTAAGTAGACATTCATAATGTTGAACTTCATAATTTTATGTCTTATTTTGTAGTACCTTTGTTAGTTGTTTTCTGAACATAATTTATTAGTTAGTCAAATCTATTTATGCATTTCCTTCAGGTCCCAAAAAAACAAGTCATTTAGTTTTTGTAAATGAAATTGACACAACAACACATTTATCCCGTTCGATGAGGTTATTTCTGCTCTTGGTATTACTTGATGACCAAATCCGTGCTTACAATATGCAAGTTTTTCATCCACACAGAACGTCCAAAGAAAAAAAAACAAGTTACCTATTCGTGCAGTAATTTCAATGAACTGTTTATTCAATTGCTCTGTACGCCCAAATCTGCTGCTCTGCAATGAGTTCCAAAATTGCAGTTTCTTCCCTTTTTGCATTTTAGTTTTGGCATCACAACCTGGCAATGTCCACCAACCCAGATGAACCCCCTGACTGAACCATTTTATTCTGCATCAGTTGCATGCACCTTGACGCCAAACCCTGACTTTAAATCGTTACCTTTGATGAACTTGATCGTCCTATACTTGATGCACTCCGAGAAAGACTTCCACCTTGTATACTGTAGGTCATCTTGTTTTATAGACAGAATCTGGAAATGATAAAACATCTGACAGCTCTGCAAGGTTGTGGACTGAAGAAATGGAATGTTTGAAATGGAAGTTATACACTAGTTACGAATTTAAAAATGAACCTGCATGGACTACACGTTTTGTTTATGGCTGCCACTTGTCTCATTCTTTTCCATCAGATGTCTGCTGGTTTGTGGTAGTGTGTTCTACCATATTGGTGCACCAGGGGTTTTGTATTCTTTGCGTCGACAGAGTGACAGGTGGTGACTTTACTATATACCAACATCCGATATGCCATGTATCAATTACAAGCACCAAATTAAAACCTTAGGTTATAATTATACACCGAGGGGTGGGGATATGGAAATTTGGCCCAATGTTTGTTAGAATATATTAAATACAAATGCGACAATACCTTATGTATCTACCTTTGCACTATATGTAAAAATTATATTCCACGATGTAATGTTTGTTCAACCTAAAGCAAAACCATATGTCATGTATAGCCCAAGCCGCTATAGCTGAGGACAAGTTCTGCACTCTGCGGCCTTGCGGCTCTTGCCTTGCCTAGGACTGGAGGCCACTCATAAAAGAAAGTCAAATATTCCGACGGCGAATTGACTAAGTCCAAATACTCTTATTGTACTTCTATTAGCTCTAGGACGAGGGACTTTCTAAGCCTAAAAGGCACTAGACGACACTGTTGACGGCTTATTTTCTTTCAATAGGAACTCCTCGATTCAAGTATACTTATGCATTTGAGTATTCTCTGTAGAAGTTTAAATATTTCTCCAGCATTTAAACAAGCAATATTTGGGATATTCTTGTGAAAGCCTTTGTCTAATTCATCTATTTCATTAATTGGGTTTGCTGATCATATAAGATTGTAGGTATAAGTCCATGTGAAAACACGGCCAATCTAGCAAGCCAATTTGAAACAATCAAAAAATAACAAAGTAACAAAGGGATACACCCTGCTTGGATTTATCATCTACAAAATATGAACATAATTCGAAGGAACTAGACTTCTGAAGTGTGGAAATGAGAATATAAGAAGCATGACCAATGTTATATTTGAAGTCCAAAAAATTGTTAGAATCATACCGCCATAGAAAGCAGACTACAATTGGCAGAATGATCAGATTCAGTGTTAATCACATCATTCTCTTTGATTCGAGATGTCAACAGGGTAACTACAGAGTCAGTGCCACGAAATCCTTCACAAGCTGACAAATCTTAGCTCAGAAGCATATACCACTAACACTAGCAACAAGCTTCAGCGACTGATCATTATATGGTTTGTGTTGCCTCGGTTGTAGACATGGGGACCTTTCTCTTCATTCGCAAGCCACTGCTTGTTTCTCCGTCTCGTGTATCCTTAGAACAAATTTAGAAGCATATAAATTTCACGAGAAAACCAACCATTACAACCAAAACTGGAAAAGGTCATCCACAAGCCTATTGTGCCAATTCAGGCGATGTTGCAACATCTGTTGAAGTTTTGGGCTTGTAGAAAGTACCAGCAGGGACAGATAAAGCCAGACAATTTTAAGTTGAAAACACAAAGGGGCAAATGGTAAAGCTAACAAAGAACACAAGAAATTCGTGAAATTCGGGCCCCTCATTCTCTCTACTTTGGCTCCAAGCTCGGCTTAGTCATCTCTTCTCATGATATGGCAAGGGAGTTTATGAAGACTCGTGATCTGCTTTTTGCTAGCAGACCTCCATCAATTGCAGGTAATTACTTGTTGTATAATTATTCGGATGTGGCTCTACTCCATATGGACCTTACTGGAGGCAAATGCGTAAGCTCTGTGTTCTACAAATGCTGAGCTCCAAAAGCTATAAATTCCTCCTGCCAAGTCTACTAAGAGCAATAGGGGCATTAAATTGTACTATACTATTCCTCTATAGGAAACTCCAGCTGCCTCAAAACTAACTTGTAAATCCTTCTAGGTTAAGGAATTGTAAAGCCTTCCAGGTCAAGGAAGGGACTTGCTGCGATGCAGCTTCCCTTGTTCAATATTAAAAACAAATTCCTCGCAATATGTTATTGAAGAAAATATAAAAAGGAAACGTCTAACCATATATCATTCAACAAGATAAAAAAAGGGAATTATATCATAGTGTGACCTTTATGTTCTTATACAATGTTACAAATTAATTTCTCAAAACATATGGTGAAAATTAATTTAACATAAATATTTACTAATATTTCTAAAGTATAAATAAATAATTATTATATTATATATTATATATATATATATATATATATATATATATATATATATATATGTGTGTGTGTATATGTATATATGTATTCCTATAGCCCATGGAATGTAGAATAAATGAAGATGGGTGTACTATTAAGTAACTTCGTAATGTGAAGGTCAGTTATTTGAAATTCGAAGAGAAAAAATCTAGTCATGTTAAGAGATGGTGTGGCCTACGGCGAGTGCAATCCCCATATGATTTTGATGGCTTAAATACCTATAGATCATGGTTTCTGAAACCAAAAATTAAAACTATAGTCATCTCAAAAGAACACATAAAACCTTACCAAAAAAGATTATTTCCTTTTATATATGTTTTAGTTTACATATAAATGAAAAATTTCCATGGAGATGTTTAATGGTATGGTACAAGGATCTCTACTAATGACTCGTGTTGGATCGATCATTCACTTATCCAACTTATTTTGTATATCTTTCTCTGTTGTGCTCGATTTATTATCTAATTAAAGAGATTCAGTTGGTCATCCCATCTAATGCGTACCAATTCAAAAATTACTCATTTCAGTCTTTCTTTTTCTGTGTATATAGATCTTTCTAAGCATATATACGCAAGGAACTCTCTGAAAAGTTAGATTGACAATAGCCGATATGGCAAATGTCAAAATTCCACTTTCAAATATATTAATTCCTCATGATTCAAATTAGACTTAGATCTGTTTATTCGTCTCTATTTTATGAGCTATAGTATGAACTTCCATTTTAGAGTTTTCTATACAAGAGACTTATACTATATGCCTTTTTGGTTTTATAGCTAGACTTATGATTAGAATAATTTTAGTTAACTTTTTAATTTTTCTTTTTGGTTTTACAGCTAGAATTCTGATTAGAATAATTTTACTCAATTTTTCATTTTTCTTTTGTTATTCTATAGTTTTTGGTATGATTTTCTTAAGAAGCATTTTACAACTGGTTATGGGGAGATGTGTAGGCCGAATATAAGATTGGTTGTCAATATTTTTTAAATATCGTTTCTATTTACATGTAAGTTTATAAAACAATTAAAATATAAAAACAAAAATCAACTCAAATAAAATTAAAATATTAAAACCGATAAGAATTTCTTATTTTGTTTTGATCACTGTAAGTTTGAATTTATTAAATTGTTTTGATGCGGAGAAAAGTTGGCTAGTAAATGTAAAAAAGTGAGATATGCACATAAGTTTTCTTTGATTTATTGTTGTGTTTTTGAAAGATTCAAATATATTTTAAAATTATAGGGGCATTGTTACACGCCTCTTTTTCACCATTAGGAAAATGACTACAAATTTAGATTTCTCGCTATCGAATGAACCTTTTTGGCAACCCCTACAAATCCAGAAAAAAGAGCAATTCCAAGAATAACAAGGATTTTGGATTACATTATCAAAATTCCCTAATTTTAGGCATTGACATAAGTAACCTATTAATAAACTACGAAACTACATGTTCAATATGATGCAAGAGCATCAAGACCATCTTCATTTGTAAATATGCGATAAAACGGGGGGTGTGATAAATTTTAATATTTTGTTATTTTTAATAAAATAGGAAAGTAAGGGTTATGTAAATATTCTTTTTCTAAATAAAAGGATATGAGAGAAATAGTTTAGGAGCAAAATTTGGGATAGAATTTCTATGTTTTTCAGTTAAAATTAGGATAAGAGTGGAGAAAAAGCTTCAAGCTTTAAATCATTATGTAAAAAAGAAAAAGCCTGCTTTTTGTAAGAGATAAGGTCTAAGAAGACCTATCCATTATTATATATAAATAAAGAGGCAGCTAAAGCTCTCGGTAGAGTAGAGAGAGGAGTGTGCCAGAAGAATTATGAATCAAAATTCCTCTTGGTATTCTTAAGAATTCCATGAATTTCTGTTAGGATGGGTGGATGTATTCAATAATGATTGCACTGTGTATTAAAAGGAGTTGAATCGCTTTCTTATTGGCGACTTGATGCTTTGTTACTGTGGCAGTGTCCCCGGAGATGCGTTTACTATGTATTGAGGCATCAAATGGTATATGTATAAACCTGTGTCTAAATTAATATGGATTGGACTGGAAGCCAATGTAATGACTTTAGAATTTCCGCAGTTTTAACATAGCGCAATTGATTTTCATTTGATATACCCTTAACTCTATATTAAAGCATAGTGGGCAGACATTGAATCCTTAAATGTTGTATATGCATGGTTAATTCTTGTTTTTGGTCAACACTGAATTGTGGATATAGAAGTTCTTATTTTATTGTGCAGAATAGTACTTCAGTTACGTGTGGTGCCAGTTGAACTCACAACGACTGGCTCTAAGGAGTATGCTGTTGCTTCTTATGTTCATAGCCTATCTGTCGGCAGACGGATTTATTTTTCCATTGACATAACATAATATAGCTATACGGTCCTTCGCATCGCTTTCAGCCCACCACTGTGCTATGCTTGCCTGCTCATGATTTTCGAGGTGGAAGTGTCAGGATGGATTTTTCTATCAAGGAAGATAGTCCTCACCGCCATGATCATAACCAGCTTTGAGTGCTCTTTACCCCACACTCTTCAACTATCTCCACGACCCTCTTTTGTACTTTCGTTGAAACCCAAATCATATTTGGGAGAGCATTACTTGGCTTTCATGCAACACAGGACCGCGAGAAAAGGATTGCAGCGTGGCAGATCTGAGAAATTCTTGCCAATCATGGTTCGACACTGCGCTAATGGATGTTGAGTATGTGGTTTAGTTCTGCATCAAGTTTAAGAGGCATATTTGAAGAGAGTGCTAAAACAACTGGTGCCTCACGTATAATTGGCATTGACATTGAATCCAATAAATGTGCAATTGCAAAGAATGTTGGAGTCACTGAGATTGTCAATCCCAAAGATTTTGAGAAGCCAATACAACAGGTGATTGTTGATATGACCGATGGGGGTGTTGATTATAGCTTTAAGTGTGTTGGAATGCCAGTTTAATACGAGCTACCCTCGAGTGTTGTCAGAAGGGTTGGGGGACATATGTCATGGTTAGTATTGCAGCTTCTGAACAAGAGATATCTACTAGAGCAGTCAGACTGGTTTAAATCCGAGGGCGGAGAGTCGATAGCAGATGCTTTAAAAAACGGGAATTGCATTTTTATATGCACAGTATTGGGAGATCCTGGGTATTGCGGGTTTAACCCTGCATCAGGTGGTATCAGAGGAGGAATAACTCTGTTTTAAGATTCAAGTTTTTTTAGTTAAGTTAATTGCATGTGATGAATGAATGTTAGATTTTTGGAACTGATGAATATTGTAGCAGAAAGATGCAATGCAGTTGAGGAAGTGAAACATGATCAACAAGATCTTGAAGGGTGAGCTGACAGGTATTATTTATCTCTGATTTAAAGGTTATGCTTAGATAATTTGATTTACAGGCATAGTGAAGAAATCTCAGCTGGAAGAAGTAGATCGCAACTAGAGTGCAGCGATAAAGGAGTCGAGCAAGGGATTCTAAGTGAATGTGGCAGAACCTAAAGATTCAACAGAGGTTGAATAAAGTTGTAGATGAGAGAAGCCTATAGGAGCAGTAGAGGATGCTCGAAAGGTTCCAGCAGAGGACCAATGATTACCAAAAGACCAGATCCGGAGGGAAGGATTGGTGAGGTAAGTGGCAGCAAGAGAGTTTGTTGTTCTAGAGGCTTCATGCAACTCATAGGTGAGGAACTCATGGCGAATAAGATGACTACTAAAAGTCATAAATGAGAGAGTAGAGGTTCAGAAAGAGGCCACAGTAGAAAAGAGAAGAAATATGCCGAGGCGAATGGCATAAGACAATAGTTGACTCAGGAAGAGTATGAGAAAGAGAAAGCTGAGATAGTAGTTCATCTTGAGGTATTGATGGAGTTGTTACGGTAAAATGTGAAAGACCAGAGACATGGTTTACTGATGAGGAAGAGAGTGAAGTGGCGGAGGTTACAACAGAAAAGAGATTTACAGATAAGCATGCAATTAACAAGGGAGCTAAGGAAGCTTGAGCAGATGATGGATGTACAGTTGAGACAGGAAGAACTCAGAACAGCTGAGTTGGAAGAGGAGGTTTCCGTTGGTGAAATAATGGAGGAAACAGTCAAGACTGAAAAATCTTGCGATTTAAAAATTAATGAGTTGCGCATGTTTTCGGGTACAGAACAGGGAGATGAACAAGCTTTAGAATTTGTCCAAGAAGAGTTGAATCTGAAGGCTATTCAGATCGATGATGAGATAACAAGATCTCCGAAGGAGATGAAGAAGAAGGAATCTAATCAGGATATTGATGCAGAGAAAGAAGGACCAGCTGATGATGGGTCAAGCACTAAGGACGATATAGAAAATAGTGTGAAGTTTCCAAGTTCTACTCCTAAGGAAGTTGTTGAATTGTATAGAAAACTAGATCTCCAAAGAAGAGAGTTGGAGATGTAGAGGACTTATGTGCAGGTTAATTTGTTGAAGAAGCAAGGGAAGAGAGTTTTTATGAATGACAGTCATGAAACAGAAGATGGTAAAAAAGCGAGACTAGCTAACAGTCTCATGGTGAGTGCAAATCAGCATACTGATGTGATGATAGAGGAGTCGGAAAAGAACTCAAAGCAGTATACTGAAGTGTTGCCAAAGGAAGCTGAGGAGAAAGCCAGTGAAGATTTGTTGAGTCCTGAAGAAAATTTTGGAGCTGCTACAGTAATACAAGATGAAGCTACAGTATTTGAAGAACTTGAGTTGATTCCCAAAATAAATCAAGAGGATGATGGACAATTTCTGAAGATTGTTGAAGGGGAAGATGGAGTATATGTTGGAGTTAATTTGCAGCATGTTGATGAAATGCTGAAATATTTGCTGGAGACATCTGAACCAAAGGAAAAAGTTGCAGATGAAATTGCAGGTGACAAGCAAAGGAATGTTGCATACGGACAGGAAGTTTGGGAGGCAGCAACATCCATAGTGACAGCTAAAGCAACATGTGGGGTGACATTTATGGTCGCAGCTAAGACAACACTAGCAGCAGCGAAATCTATGGGGGCATTGAAGCCATATATTTGTTATTCTAACAATTGTTTGTGAGTATAGATTTTATTGAAGATCCTAGAGAAAATCTGTTAGACAAAGAAATTGAACTGATGAGGCGGATGATGATGAAAGTATCCTGGAAGAGGCCAGCAACGATAAAACAAAAGAGAAGTAGCAAAAGAAAGACAACAGAAGATTGTGAGAGTGCAGCTAGTGGAGCAAGGCAGCGAACAATAGCACATGATGACTTGTAGAAGTGTGGGATCCAGGCATACACAGATCCGAACACAAGATCAGGGGATCATGATTAATTTTAAGGTTGGGTGTATGATGCAGGAGCATGAAGACCATCTTCATTTATTACCCCTTTCCTCAAATCCTCCATTAGTAACTTGGAACACAAAGGTCCACATTGATGATTCTAAGGGGTAGTCGAGCAAGTAAAGTAGGATTGCTATTGTCTCCAGTTCTAGGAAGCCGAGTTGCTTGATTTTAGGAGGACTGCTGGAGGACTCCATTTGTATAAATAAGGAGGCATAGAGCCTCAATAGGTTAGCCAGTTATTAGTAGATTTTCACACTTTTGTGCAGCATTGTGCTCAACTCTTTTTCGAGTTCCTTTTTGAGAACAATTTATGTAATGTAACTACTATTTTTGATAATGAAGATGAAATAGTTTTTGAGCCAGCACTGATCTTTTTGAGAGTTCTGAAGCTCTTGGGTTAGGGCCCAACCCAAGCTGACCACCACCTCCTACTATGTACTTCTATGTTTTTTCTTCAATTCATGAGTTAATTATGTTGCATAGATTCATTTTACTTTGTCAGATTAGGTCGCTATTTATGGTTAGTATAGTTGTTTTTGTTTCAAGTTGCTTAAGCAGGTTACTGCAGTGATATAATAAGATTCAAAAATGCCAACAATAGGCCCTGATATCCTTTCTCCCTTCCTGGGACTATGATTTGAAGTCAAGGCACTACTGCTGCCAACAAAAACATAGTTTTTGCTCTTCCATGCAACTGCTAGTGTGATAACTTGATTTCAAAAAGTTTATAATGGTTCAGATTCAATTTCTTAGATAATTTCATATTCTCTTCCCATAGATCTCTTTTCATCTCTTTATGTTCATCGGTTACTGTTCAACATTTTTGTTTGTAGGTCAGAAATTAGGTCAGGCTAGACAAAATTCTGTTTTCATGGTATAGTTAGTTCTTTCTTTGGTCAGTTTTGATAAGTAAATTTGCAAATCTCTTGAAGGAAATCTTAGCTCACCATACATCCATAGAACAGTTAGCACCAGCCCACTTCTCATAGATTTCCCAACTCATTCATAACATGTCGCCAATCTGCCCTAATTTCTGGATAAAGTTGCTTTCTTGCCATTTGAACAAATCCAACCATCACATTGGTTCTTAAAATTCCTTGACATGCTCCACACACCCCAATACCTTCATCTAGCCTTGAGTAACCATTTCCCATCATTTTTCCACCTTCAAAACTTCAAAAATAGCTCTAGGCCTCCTCGTGTAGATCCTCCTCTAGATCCCCTGTAGCTTCCTGTAGAATTTCCTGTGAGTGATTTTTCGAAGTCTGATTGCTATGAAAGTCTTCAGAAGGGTACTAGGGGCTTTCTAGGACCTCTCCACACCTTCCTCCGCCTTTGCAACAATCAACTCCATCTTGCTTTTCCAACAAACCTCTACACAATCACAACGAGATAAATCACAAGCATAATAATTTCACATAAAAACACTCAAAAGCACAAAAAGATGTTTTCTTCTCATATCTTTTCAGAAGTAGCTTGAATAAATGTAATTTACCCTTTCAGTAGTCAATGGCAATCATTTATTCAGTTTCGTCTCTTTTCTTGCAAAAGTAGGGTTAATAGGTAAATTAGGGTTTGCTCTGGTTTGCTAGGGTTTACGTTACATTTCAGTTATCATTCTCTTTCTACAAATAGAATAGCCCCCGTAGAGTTAGCTTTCTTTCATCACAGTCAAAGCTTCTTCTGAGAACTCATAGAAGTTGGCTTAAGCTCCTAGTGAACTTGTGCCAACTGACCAAGTGACAGCCTGCAGTAAGAGCTAGTACTTGTGCATATAGCACCATCACTTCCAAGTTTGTTACAAATTACCGGGTTGATAAAAGTAATGTAGGCAGCCCCAAGAGTTGTAGCATTGTTGTTGCAATACTGGCACTCACCGCTTTTTGGCGTCGTTGCTAGGGAAGCATCAAAGTATTTTGTGATTACTTCTTTTCTATTTCAACATTTTGTTAAGTAGTCTATTTAAGAAAAATTGGAGTAGTTGTTTCATTTCAATTCTGCAATTTCAATTCTACAATTTTATTTCAGCAAGTGTAGATTAGGCATTTCCCACTTTCATTTCAATTTTGAAATTTCATTTCAGTAATCATAGATTAGGCATTTCTTGCTTTCATGTCAATTCTGCAATTTCCATTTCACCAAGAGTAGATTAGTAATTTCCTTCTTTCATTTCAATTCTGCAATTTCCATTCCAGCAAAGTAGATTAGTCATTTCCTTGCTTCCATTTCAATTCTGCAATTTCATTTCAGCAAGATTCATTTCAGTTAGTTGCAATTTGTTGTTCAATCCATTTCATTTTTGCAGGTACAAGCAAAAAAAGGAAAAATCACCCAAAAAGAGATTTTCTTTCATGCCTCGTAGGAACAGAGACAATTCAGGAATATTCCTACCCAACAACCCCACCACATCACTAAGTCACCCTTCTCTCTACTTTGGTGGCAGTGATCCAGAAGAACCTATAGGCGAACGACCGGATATATACGAAGATCCTATAGGATAAGAAGAGCAAGAAACCATTCCTCTTGAGACCATGGTTGAAAACATAAACATTAGATGAAATGGGGAATGAATAAAGGGTACCTTTCCTCTCTAAGAGACTAATGGAGACACTAAAATGAAAAGAATAAGTCCTTCAGCCTTACTCCACTTCCATGGATTGACTACCAAAGATCTTGATACCTTCTTGTTTCAATTTGTTGTTCTCTATCCAACCTATGACTATGCAGAAGATGAGAAGAATTTGAAATTGTTTCCTTCTACACTCACATATGCAGTGTTGCACTAGTTCATGGGGTTACATGGAAACATCATCACAACTTGGGATCAGATGCAGTAAGGCTTTAACAACAAATATCGGGACTACTATAGATCAAAGGATACCAAGGAAGAAATCTTTTGAATGACCATGGGAAGTGATGAATCTTTAGAAGACTACGAGGAGAGGTTTCAGCTCAGTTATAAAAGAGCCAGGTGCACACTTGACCCCGAGTCTCTGAAGTTGGTCATGCTCAGAAGAGTCCTTGAAGACCTTCTAGATACCCTCCATTTTCTAGCTGGGGTAGACATCTACCAACCACCTTATGGTTACATAAATACTGTGTTTAGAAACCATTCTAGGTCAGCCAGAAAAAGAGGTAGGGGAAGTCAACCTTTAGCCAGTACTTCGTCATCCAGTTCATCCCTTAGAAGTGAATTTGAGAATTGGCTAGAAGATTTCAAGAGCGAGATGAGGCAGACTCTTGCCATGCCAATGGAGACCTTGCGTATCAAAAAGGAAAGAAGAGGAAGCCATATTTTGTCCTAAGTGCACTAGGAGGCACCCTCAAAATGAATGTCCATTGAACTCTATAGAATTGGGTTCAGTCTGTGAAGAAGACCATCCTACGAATTAGTGCCCTTCCTTGCTTAGACTTAAAGCTACATATCAGGGAGCCAAAGGAGTTACTAAACCACTTTATTTCATGAACCAAAGGAGGCAACATGGGCCCAGACCTTACCTGCAGGGAATGCAAGGGACATCTCAAAACTATTACAACCCCAATCAAGCCATGTCCATGCCTTCTTGGGGTCCCCCTACTCATCCTTCCTGGTCCACACTCCCTCATTGGTCATATCCATCTCAATACCATGCTCAATGAGTTGCTCATTCGTTTCACTCTTATGCTCAGCCACAACCTCAATGGAATGCTCCTCATCAGGGGTGGAGGCCCCAATACAACTATCCTACCACTATTTTTCCTCCACCACTTTCTTAACCACAACCATTGCCTCCTACTCCACTAAGGCAACCTAAAATACCTGCTCAATCGAACTCGAACCCCAATACCAGATAGGCCCATCAGGTATATAGTGGAGAAACTTCATGCCCGACCTATGCTGTGGAGATTTAGGAGATTAACATACGATCTAGGAATGTGCTCCCGGACAACCAATCTCCCCCTAAGGAGGATGAGGAAAAACATGAAAGTGGACCAAAGACCATTCCACCCTTTCCTAAGAGATTCACTGGAACCACACAACCGACCCCAGATGAAACTGAACTTCTGGGAGAATTAAAATAGTTATGTGTAAAGATACCACTTCTCCAAGCCATAAAGGATATGCCTCTATACAACAAGATGATCAAGGAGAAGTGCTTCAGACACCCAAGCAGGTGCAAGGCAGATGCTCCAACTATCAATGCCATAGGACAACTGTCTGACCTGATGTTGGGGCAGGTGATCGTCTGAAATATCTATACCATGGAATTCCTGTAGTTGACTTCCACATCAATGGCATGATAATCCCCCATACCCTAATTAATCTAGGGGTTGCCATTAATGTGATGACTAGGGACACTATGCTCAAGCTCAACCTTCAAGGATCCCTAAGAAAGACCACAACAGTACTGCAGTTAGCAATCCGATCCACCGTGACCCCTAAAGGGATTGTGGAAGATGTAATGGTCTCCATCGATTCTTGGGAGTACCGTTCTGATTTCCTGGTTCTCTAACCAAAGGCAAAGCTCACTGGGTATACTCTCATCCTGGGAAGACCTTGGTTGGCAACTGTAGATGCCTATAATAGTTGTCGAGTTGGGAACATGACAATCAAGAATGGGCATATGTCCAAGTAGCTAGTCCTATATCCTCGTGCCCAACCTTTTTTAGAACATGATTAGCCTCTCTGGCTAGAGGAGGATGAGGATGAAGTCTATTCTGCACCACTATGTGTAGTAGAAGCTACCATGGGGGGTCCACAAACTGAGGATGATCTTATTGAATACTTGATTCAGAATCCACCCCCCAGTGTGTTTCCATTAGAAGAGCTGTTGGAAGAAACCCAAGCCAACCCTTTAGTTGATCTCTGTGTGGATAATCCAACCTCTCTACGAGTTAAGAATGTGGAATTTGGCCCAGAAAGAACCTCAAAGATAAACTCATCCCTACCGAACTCTTAGGAGAAAAAACTATGTAGCTTATTGAGAAACCACTTGGATGATTTTGCTTGGAGCTATAAGGAGATGAAGGGAGTCCACCCTTCAGTCTATACTCATCACATTTACATTAAGGAAGATTACAAACCAGTCAGCTATCCTGAAGGGAGGATGAATCTAGCCCTTAAGGACATTGTAAAGAAAGAACTACAAAAGTTACTGGATGCAGGATTCATCTACCCCATATTTGACAACGAATGGGTCTCTCCTTTGGTGCTAGTACCAAAGAAAAATAAGAAGTGGAGAATCTATGTCGATTATCGAAAACTAAAGAATGCCACCAAGAAAGACCATTTTCTTTTTCCTTTCATAGATCAAGTAATAGATGGCATAGTGGGGAAGAAGTCCTTCTCCTTCCTAGATGGGTTTAGCGGGTACAACCAGATCCAAATCAACTCAGAGGATGAAGATAAGACCACTTTCACTTGTCCTTGGGGTACTTTCACATATCGATTCCTTCCTTTTGGGTTGTGCAATGCTCCCACTACTTTCTAGAGAGCAGTACTAAGTATATTTGGTTAATTGGTTCATGATTTAGTGGAAATCTATATGGATGACTTTACCCCTTATAGTTCTAACTTCCAGGAAGCTTTGACTAACCTGGGAAAAGCTTTAGGCAAGTGCATTGAAATGAACATGTCCCTTGGTCCTGAAAAATACGAATTCCTGATGACTGAAGGGACCGTGCTGGGTCATAAAATTTCTCAGTAAGGATTACAGGTGGATCCCAACAAAATTGCCTTCATGCAAAGGGTCCCACCTCCTCAAAAGGTAAGATGTGTTCAGAGTTTCCTAGGCTTAGTAGGGTATTATAGAAGATTCATAAAGGATTTCAGTAAGCTAGCCTCTCCATTGTTTGGTCTTTTAGGGAAATATGTTCAACTCATATGGACTGACAACTGTCAAGAGGCTCTGGATACCTTGAAAAGAAAACAAGTGACTGCACCAATTTTGAGAGGTCCAAACTAGGCCACCTTTCCACATTCATACAGATGCCTCGAACAAAGTGATAGGAGTGACCTTAGGGAAAATCGATGAGAAGATGCCTTATGCCATATATTTTGTAAGTAAAAACTTGTCCAAGGCAGAATTAAACTACACTATAATTGAAAAGGAGCTCCTAGCTGTAGTCCATTCCCTAATTAAGTTCAGACACTACATCACTAGCTATCAAACATTCGTATAGGCTGATCATGATGCAATTAGGTATTTAATGAACAAACTGGATGTAAATGCTCGTATTATTAGATGGTTACTTTTATTACAGCAAATTGATTTAACCATTGTTGATAAGCCGAGTAAGGAAAATGGTGTCGCTGATTCTCTGTCTAGACTAGATCTGCGTGCAGGTGAAGAAGGAATGGTGGATGATCAAATGCCAGATGAACACCTATTTTCTATCTTAGTACTCTCTCCATGGTTTGCTGATATAGCAAATTAGTTGGTTTCAACACAATTTCCACCACACCTGTCCTCAAAAGAGAAGAACAAGATCGCGAGGAAAACTGCCCCATTCACCTGGATTGGGGGCAACCTTTTCAAAGTTGGCCCAAATTAGATTTTGAGGCAATGTGTTAGGGAGGAGAAAGTTGTTGACATTCTCCTAACCTGTCAAGATGGGCCCTGTGGGGGCCATTTGTAGCAAAGAGGACTGCCTTCAAAATTCTACAAGTAGGTTATTATTGGCCCACTCTTCATCAAGATGTCAGGAAATATATTAGCCAATGTGACCAATGTTAAAGGATGGGGAAACCTATTCCAAGGGATGAGATGTCCTTGCAACCTCAAGTGACTTTCGAACCTTTTAAGAAGTGGGGCATGGACTTTGTGGGTCCTGTTAACCCTCCTTCAAAACAATAATATTACATCATTATGTGCACTGATTACCTGACAAAATGGGTAGAAACAAAGGTGATCAAGGTAGCAACAGAACAAAAAGTAGCTGAGTTTTTGAGAGAAAATGTGTTCTACAAGTTTGGCTATCGAAGAGAATTAGTCACAGATCAAGGGAGTCAGTTTACCTCCAATCTAATTGAAGACCTACTCACACATCAAAAAATCAAGAACAAAACTTCCACCCATTATCATCCGCAAGAAAATGGGTAGGTGGAAGTCACTAATAGAGCTTTGGAAGGAATTTTGGCCAAGGTAGTGAGTAGGAACAAAAAGGATTGGGCAGATCGATTGGTTGAGGCCACCTGGGCCCATAGCACCACCTGGAAAACCACCGTAGGGTTCACACCCTATGAGCTGGTCTATGTGGAGATGGTCGTGTGGTCAATATAATTTGAATATAACACACTAAGGATGTCAGCCTAGCTACACCTAGATCTCATCCATGGACGAAAGGAAAGGTTACTTCAACTAAATGCATTGCTTGAATAGATATTGTAGGCCCTTCTTCATTCAGAGGTAGTCCAACTTCAGAGGAAAATATGGCATGACAAACACCTCAAAGAAAAACAATTCTAGGAAGGAGTTTGGGCGCTGCTGTATCATTCAAGGTATAAAGATTTCAAGGGAAACCTGAGGATAAGATGGCTAGGACAATACACAATAGAAAAGTGCAATGACAATGGTTCAGCTCTGATCCGGACGATCGATGAAGAAGCCATCCCCATGCATGTAAATGGGCATCGATTGAAGATCTACAGGAATCCCCTCTCCAAGAAAGAATTCATTGAGAATCTGAGTAAAACGGTGTTGGTCGTGGAGCAGGTCCCTGCCTCCACTCCACCCACACCCTAAACACAAAAAAAAAGATAGAAAAAGAAAAAAATAGAAAAAATAAAATTTACATAGGTGAAAACCTCTTGGAGATGCCCAGGGTAGGTAGTGAGGGTGAAAACATCCTGTAGGCACCGCAATTGTCTCCTAAAAAAAAGAAGAAAAAACAGAGAAAAAATAGAAAAACTAACTTCTTTTGAATGTATTATAGATTGCAGGAGGGTCAGAAAAGAAAAAAAGACATAGTCAGGCTGAATACACCCCTAATACATCATTTCTCCATCACCATTGTCTTTTCCTAAGCCCTGGTCTCACTTGTTTTGAAAAGTATGCATCCTACAGGAAGCTCTGTGCATTCTACACGAGGCTCCTTTTGAAACCACAGAGAGCTTGAAATCAAGTTCATAAAAGAATTAGAGGGATAGAAATTTGTCCAGTGGACCTGTAGACATCCCCACCACCATTCATCCCCCAACTCTGCATTCCATACCTACACCACTGCATTTCCACTTGCTTCTTTCTTCCCTGCACAGAAAACATAGAAATTCTCGTTCTTTTGTTTTTTTTTTTAAATTAGTGAAGAATAAAACAACATCCTTAGCTTGTTTCTTGGCTAGTGCATAATAGATGCTTTTCCTTTTCCTTCAGAACCTTCCTCATCTATCTCTTTAGTCCCTACTCAAACCTCAGCCAGAAATTTTAGGGGGACAAGTAGTTACAGGAAATCCTATAGGATTCCTGTAACAACTGATCCCCTTAAAAAAATAAGCTCTAGAGGCAGGGTTAGTGCAACCACAGGTGTATACAATGCGTAAGGATCCATTCCTGAATAGAATATCACCAGCATGAGGTAGCCAAGTCCCTAGCTTAGAAGCCATGAGCACCAACAGTAGTAATCCATGAATAGAGTGCCAAATTCTGATCATGCAAAGCATGGTAGCAAAAAATAGGTGACTAAACCTATTCCTCTATTGCATGAATATGATTTAGAAACTACATGAAGCATTGAGATGGTTGTGATTAAATGAAATTGGTGGCCATCTAACTCACCAACCTTTTCCAGTTCAAACAAGCCTTGTCCAATTCAAACAACTTTCAATGGGTGCAATCGACACATGTGTTCAGTCAAATTGGGAAGAAAAACTCAAAATCGGTAGTGGTGGTAGCGTATAATGGGAATGTTGGAAGTGATTACAAGCAGATGGCATGAAGTATCATAATGGCACTATAGTAGGGACCAACAGTTCGGATGAAGATAATGTACCATCATTGCCACCTCACCTTGTCACCGCAGAACACGCCATAAGCTTAAGTATGCTGCAGTCGATGCCTTCATCAACTTTGTTTCATCTGCATTGTCATGCTCTTGGCTGCAACAACTTACCTACCATGTTTGGAACCTCAAAACAATCACTGTCTATTAGTTTTGAAACCCTTCTTCTTATCGGGCTCTACAGGAGCATTATCACACTCTAGAGGAGCGAAAACATAGTCTATAGGAGCCTTTCTACAGGAAGGCCAATGAGCAGCTATGCATAGGGAAAATTTGGGATTTTATGCCAAATTTGAGCTCGAAAAGGGTAGGCTTAGAAAACCCAGTCTGCATGTTATATATCTACAAAAGGTGGTGGGATTTGAAGTGGAGTATTGAGTTGAAAAGAAACAATGGGAACATAAGTTTGCCTGTGTTTTCTTTGAAATATATACAGTCTCTCCATTTTACTCTCTGCACTGAAAGTCTGCCTCTTTCTCCTCCGTGATATTCTCTTGTATGAAGGGGTGATGCAACCATAGGAAATTAAGCCCGTAAAACAATAAATTTGCATCGGGTGGTCTGCATACTTTGTGAAAAGAAAAACACTATCTTACTCTCTATTTTAGAAAAAAGAAAAGAGAAAAAAGATATTGATTTCCTGAAACAGCCTGAGAAGTAAATTAAAGTTGAGAACAGAGTTTGAAGGGTAGGAAAGTTACAATTTATTTTTGTTAAAAAGAAGAAAAACGAAAAACCGTCTCTGATTCTAGAAAGACAAAAACCTCAGTTGTTCCTATGTTTTTGGGTTTGAAAATTTGTTGCCTTCCTCCTCACCTAAGAATTTCTAGTAGTCACTGAACATCATGACAGTGGGTTTATGAGAAAAGAGCCTCTGAATTCCACCAAATTGCATGAACACCTAGAAGTGGTAGCCCTCTTTACCATGGCAAATTGGATGCCTTTCTTTGAGAAATTTCATGGGTATGATGAGGAAGTGACAAAGGAATTTTTATTGTCATTAAGACCCCATTCAAAAACTCATGCTACAGTTAGTGGGGTGTAACCGTAGAACTTACACCAGAGTTCATTAGAAGAATTACAAGTCTTCCACTTCGGCTCCCCTGGAGAAAAGAAGAAAATCCACTAGGACAGGTTGCTAAAAAGACCTTTTTCCAGCCTGATGAACATCCTGTGGAGGATAAGAATGGGATCAGAAGGACAAGTATACCTTATCCATGGGATGAAGTCAGCTATTAGATCATGAAGTATATCTCCTGTGAAGGGAGATACAACATCGTTTAGGTTATCATTTCAGACTGTTACATGAACTAAGATATGGAATGGAATTTCGTACATCTAGAAAACTGAGTCTTCCATATTTTCTCCTCAAATCCTTGATAGAATGTACCACCAAATTGAATGGAGGGGTTCTAGACTAGTTGGCCCACCATGGGCTCATTAAATTACTGGTGGAGGATGCTCTCCACACATACATAATCCCTATAACCTAGGAGATTTTTAGGAACATGAATAAAGAAGATGATATCAAAACTCTCACTGATGACCTTAGTCCATCTGGTAGTGAAGAGGAGGAGAAGAAAGGGGAACTGAGAAGGAAATCCGTGAAGAAGCACAGAACATTCAATTGGAAGAAGAAAAAGAAGAAAAATAGAGAAGAGATGAGGAGCATGAGACCACCATGGATGAACCTAAATCAAAATATAAAACAGCATCCAAAGCAAAAAAAGGGAAAGCCACAGCAGAGAAAAAGAAGAGAACAAGGATTGAAAAGAAGAAACCCAAGACAACTCAGAAAAAGGTTGCCATAGGAAAGGCATAAGCTAAACTATTAGTGGAGACAACAGAGTCAGAGACATCAGACACAAAACCAACAGAAACAGGAAAAACAACATATGAAGGAGAAGAAAAATAGCAAGGAGAAGTCTTTTCCGAGACACTAGCAAGAGAAGCAGCAATTGTTCTTGCTGCACTTAGCACTCTAGCCAAGTGAAAAGGAAAAAGAAAAAAGACAAGCATCTATGTACTTCAAAGCTCGAAAGAGGACTACAATTAAGATGGGGACGCATCAACCACCTTCAAAGGATCCCATCATCATTGAGGATGCACCTACTGTAAGAAAGGAGGAATCTCCCTCCAAAATCTCCATCACTTACGAGAGAGGAAGTCATAAGACCTCTTCCTGGAAAGAAAGGATCAAATTAATGGACTCTAAAGTAGTCCGATAGGAGGTGCAAACCTCTCTACAGGAGACATTGGCGAAGCTTAAAGAAACTGAAAAACATGAAAAGAAGGTAGACAAACAGACCCAAGAAGAATAGAAGGAAAAAGAAATATCAGAGCCTGGACCTCAACCTAACTAAGGCTCCTACTACAACCTTCTGGAAGGTGGGAAGATCATCCCACAAAAGTTTGCAATGCCTCTTTTCTTCGAGCTGGAAAAGGAAAGAGTCAAGAGCCATACATGGATGCAGATTGCAAAATCAAAAGGGGTAGAAGACATTGGGCACGTGGAAAACAGGTTGAGAGAGATGGGCAATGAATTGAGCATGCTCAGGCGTACGGAAAGTCTTATGAAACCAGCTCAAAAAAGATAGAAAACATAGATCAATGCCTTATAATTCAGCCTCTTCGAGGGGGCAATCTCCTTTACATTACATAAATGAAAAATTATTCGATGATAGAAATGAAAAGACCTCCTTTCTATACATAGGAGTCTAAGGGGTCATAACATAATTAGAGCCGACATAACAATAATAATGTAAGGGCACAATAATAACAATAGTGGACTTCTATGGGGTATAATAGTAACAATATGGGCAGTACATGGGTACATCAATATAATAAGTGGGTTGTACTAATAACAATAAGGGGTTACACTAGTAGTATAGGGGCCTAACATGTCCCTCTCCTTCAAAAAGCGTTGTCGTCAACACTTGAGTAGTTCTTGATGATTCTGTATAAAATTCTTGCCCTCCAATGTGGAATCTTTATTGGGTAAGTTCTTCCACTTGATGAGATACTCTGAAATTGATTGATTTCATAGTTGTTGGGTTATTATTTCTATGACTGCTCCATGTTCCAATATGATTTTTCCTTCCTCTTCAATTTCTGACAAAATTGTTTGAATTGGGATCTTTTGCAACTTTTGAATAAGTGGCCATACTTCTTCCTCCTTCTTCCATTCATCCCTTGCTTCGTTTATCCCATCTGGTTGGATAATAGAAATAGCAAAAAACAATGCTTCCACATCCTCATCCTTGAAGAGTCTTCCCATTTGGTAAGGTCGCCATTTTTTAAGTGCATGTACTATTGCCAACATTTCCTTCTCATAAATATCTTGCTTGAGATGTAGCAGTAAAAATACCCAATCACCTACATCAAAACATTTTTCACTATGATGTTTGTCTACCTCTTGTTTCATTCAATTTTCCACCAAAGTGGCATTATCCTTTAAAAGCTGGAGAACTTGTTGTTGATCCTCAATGTGATCTTTCACTACTTGAACCATTTTCTTCTTGATATGTCCTTCTATATTTAGAGTTTTAGGAATGGTAATTTCTTCCAATCCTTTACAAGATATCGTCGAACTCATTTCTTGATGCTCAATGTGATCTTTCACTTCTTGAACATTTCTCTTCTTGATATGCCCTTTTATCTTGATAGTTTGAGGAGTGGTAATTCCGACCAATGAATTACAAGATATGGTTAGATTCATTTATTCTTTCTCATTGTGATCTTTCACTTCTTTCACCTTTTTCTTCTTGATATGTCCTTCTATCTTGAGAGTTTGAGGAGTGGTAATTCTTGCCAATGCTTTACAAGATATGGTCTGATTCATTTCTTCTTTCTCTAGGGTTGGGTCATGGTGTATACCCTCTTCTTTTGATGTTTCTTGATCCTTTTCTTCCTCCTCTTCATACTCTATGTAAAATAATTTCTTCTCGACACACTTATGACCTTCAGTGTAATTGCTATCACAATTGTAATAAAGCCCTTTTTCTCTTTTTTCTTCCAATTGTTGTGGTGTAACCCTTGTAGGTTGTGGAAGGCTAGAATAACCAACACTTCCATCTTGTTAGTTGTGAGGGGTAGACTTCCTTGTTACCATAATTTTACTTTCCAATGTGTCACAAAGCCCTTTTACTCTTTCCAATTGTTGTGGTGTTGCTGTAAAGAAGGTGTTTCTCTTTGTATCGTCATAATGTGCTATCATTTCCTCCGTAAAAATTGACCATGTAACAAGTTGTTTACGAGAGCAAAGCCTTTCATAATATAAAAATTGAACCCGTTCTAAATATGAAGATGCAATACATACCTTTTGTAACAATGGTATGCCATGTAGATTAAAATATTGCTCCATCTGAAGTATCCAATTTACCGGATCCTTGCCATCAAACTTCCTCATCTTGCTTTTTCTTGATTTTAGGAGCTTGATATTGAAATGACTGTAACTTTGTACTCTCATATCTTTAAGTTCTGAAATTGCGGCTTGTAGTAGCCCTTTGTGTCCTCTTTCCAATGCCACCAGTCTGATCCAAATTGGGTTCTCCAAGAAAGAGTTATGCACAATCTCCCAATATGACCTGATTATAGACCTTTCTTGAAGAGCGAACTTGTATGAAGTGCCACATGTCACTGTTTCGACCTTTGGCACTGAAAAATATATGCAAGAAACTACATTATGTCCTCTTTCTGTACCTTCTGTCCGATGCTCTGAGAGAAAGTTATGACAATTTTTCCCAGGTCGCCTTTTTGGAATGTAATTAAGGAGTCTACAAAAAGACCAACTTACTTAGATCATATCTCCGCAAATATAGTGCAAAAAGTTCAGAAATTCAGACTCGAGGTTCAGTGCTCTTTCTTCTAAAATGGGTTTTGTTTTTAGCTTGTGAAACGTCACAGAAAAAGCATTATGGTGAAAGTACCACGATGACCTATTTGGAGCAGAAAAACCCTAGAATCCAAAGCTCTGATACCAAATGTTATGAAACCAGCTCAAAAAAAGATAGAAAACATAGATCAATGCCTTATAATTCAGCCTCTTCAAGGAGGAAACCTCCTTTACATTACATAAATGAAGAATTATTCGATGATACAAATGAAAACACCTCCTTTATATATATAGGAGTCTAAGGGGTCATAACATAATTAGAGGCGACATAACAATAATAATGTAAGGGCACAATAATAACAATAATCAGCTTCTATGGGGTACAATAGTAACAATATGGGCACTACATGGGTACATCAATATAATAAGTGGGTTGTACTAATAAAAATAAGGGGTTACACTAGTAGTATAGGGGCCTAACAGAAAGCATTAGAAGAGCTTAATTACAGGAAGAAAATGAAATGTTGACAAATCAGCTACAAGAAAGGGAACCTCAAGGAGGAAATGAGTTGTCAATCTAAAAAGGATAATAAGAGAAAGAGGAACCCCAAGAAGATAGCGTGCTAGTAAAAATACAACAGCAAGAAGAGGAACCCCAAACAAACAGTGAGACATTAATGAAATAGCAATAGGAAAGAGAATCCCAGTCAGAAAATGAAATGGTGATTTTGAAAACGTAGTTATAGGAAAAGGAAGCCCAGTTAGCCTGCATGGCCAGCTGGCTTATTGAGGCATTACAGTGCAGGCAGCCAACCAAATCATATGCACTATACCTCAAATATTAGTGGATCCAATTTTAGATTAAGACACTAGCCCATAGGAGCACAATACCTTTTCACGATTATGGCCAATTTATGCATTTATGTAATCACAGACCAGATGAGGATAAAGCGAAGCTAGCATAATTTTACCTGCACAACATGGTACTTACTGACATGAATTTATGGGATTCAAATGCTACATTGGGAGACTTGCAACTAATGGCTATGGCTTCTTGGGTGAGCCATGAAGAGAAGAGGGCAGTGGAAATCCAGAAAATGATGATAAAAGAGCTGATTGAGCCCCTGATGATTAGAGCAGAAGTAGCAAAACCCTTGGCTATCATCTATTCCCACCAACACATTGCAGTTAATCCTCAGGTTGTCCCTGACTATGTTGACAAGCAAGCCCAGGCTATTGCTCATTTCGAGGATATGGAGAGATTATTTGGAGATGACTGCATTGGTGCCTGCATGAGAAGGTGGAATACATTTCCACATAGCCTAAGGATTTGGGAGTGTCACTCCCCAAACAAGATGAGTGAAGCCATTAGGAGAGTGCCCCTATACAATAACTTAATGCAAAGCTTGAAGGCAAATTGGATTGGTCCTAAATTTAGTCCTCCACTGCTACTAGTACTGCTGGAACGAGTAAAGGAGGAGGAAGAACAAAAACAATGGGAAGAAGTGGATAGGAAAGCAAGTTTCCATGAAAGAGGAAGACATCACATCAGAGGTTTGGGATGTCAGGGAATCTGTTAGAGCCATTAAGGATGAAGAGTTAGATTAGTTGCTCACAGGATGAGCAACCCATTCAGCAGGGGGTGATGATGAGCCCCAAAAATGGGAAATTATATGGGCTCATTATGCCTCTTATTTCAACTTAATCCACCATTCTCATTATTTTATTACATGTTTTTGAATATATTTACGCTAATAGAGTGAATTGGGCTAATCATTTTGCCACGTAGTCTAATATGTGCCTTATGAAGATTTTTTGGTCAATTTTGGATAAAGTCAAGGGATTTATGAGAAAATGGCAGCCAAAACTAGAGGAAAATAGAAAAGAGGATTTGTAGGGGGGTGTATCCT
Organism: Pinus taeda; assembly: GCA_000404065.3. NCBI lineage: Eukaryota > Viridiplantae > Streptophyta > Pinopsida > Pinales > Pinaceae > Pinus > Pinus taeda. The sequence goes on along the minus strand of APFE030381824.1, from coordinate 144,915 downwards.
TCATTTATGACCCCTTTCTGCAAATCTTCCATCAGCAACTTAGAGCACAAATGTCCACATTGATGATTCCAAGGGGCAGCCGAGCAAGTAAAGTAGGACTGCTATTATCTCCAGTTCTAGGAAGCCGAGTTCCTTGATTTTAGGAGGACTATTGGAGGAATCCATTTGTATAAATATGGAGGCTTAGAGCCTTAGTAGGTTAGCTAGTTATTAGTAGATTTTCATACTTTTGTGCAGCATTGTGTTCAACTCTTTTTCGAGTTCCTTTTTTAGAACAATTTATGTAATGTAACTGCTATTTTTGATAATGAAGATGAAACAGTTTTTGAGCAAGCACTGATCTCTTTCGGAGGGATGAAGCTCTTGGGTTAGGGCCCAACCCAAGCTGCCCAACACCTCCTATTGTGTACTTATATGTTTATGCTTCAATTCATGACTTAATTTATGTTACATAGATTTAGTTTACTTTGTTAGATTAGGTCGCTTTTGATGGTTAGTATAGTTTCTTTGGTTTCAAGTTGCTTAAAAAGGTTACTGTAGTGATAGAATAAGATTCAAAAAGGCCAAAAAAAGACCCTGATCTCCTTTTTCCCTTTGTTTCTGAGAAAACTAGTGTCTATTCAGAGCTGCTAGTCCCACTAAGATGGGTAGCTATCTTAGAAACAAACAATTCAAAGTAACTTTTTCTTTCCTTTATGAGAGATAGATGAGAGAGAAGCAGAGAGCACCAACCTTAGTATTTCTCTTGGCTCCTTGTTTGTTTCCTCCCTCCCTTGATAGAGCTTTCACCACTCTTTTCTCACTTGTCCCACTTCAAGGAACACCTGTAGAGTCAAAGTAGAAAAATACCATCAAAGCATAGAGATCTATAACCATAAGCAATAAAGGATCAGATGTACATTAACCATACAAATGCATACACAAATACAAGATTCAGAAATATACAAGTATAAGGAGGAAAACTCAAATATCTTTATTGAAAGAAGTAGTAGAAGAGAGGATTACAACTCAGTTGTCTAATCCATTGTCGTCCTCCCAGCATGAAAGATGTCTTCACCTCAAGAAAAAGCTAGATCACCCAAAAATACAATGCTTCATATAGAAACCAACACTTCCTTACAAAATACAAAATCCCAGCCACTGGATCTCTAGGATAAGGTATCCATATATAGATATTTGTAGGAGGGTAAGTCAACTTCTAGGATTTTGATTAGTGTCATTTCATTGATAGTTCTTGGTTCCACTTAGAGATTTCATGATCTCTTACTCATCCTTGGGTGAATTCAGAGAGGCAAGTGTCATATGAGCAGTTTCTAGAAGATTCTTTGGGTTTCAACGTAGAAAACTGCCTCTACCATTTGTCTGCTCTCGCTCATTGCACCCTACAGAAGGGCTTTTCAGTATGCATCGCACCATTTACATGTAGTAGGTGAGATGAATTGCACCCTTAGCATGGAGCAATCTGTATGGTCCAGTTTTGACCAGTTCTAGGCAGTTTTTCAAGGAGAACTTCTGGAAAATGATGTAATCATTTGACCTTGATCCTTTAGTGTATGAAACAACCCTTTTAGGGTTTTAGGAGCCCTTGGTGAATGGAAATATGTGATTGGGGTTGCAGTGCCCAAATATGTCTATAACAGTTGCCCCCTAAAGCATGAGGTCATAAATCTTGAAATTCTTTATCATGAGGATCCGAAGTTTTTCGAACTGGAAGGTGACCTATAATAAGATACAATACAATATATTATCTTCATAATATTTTCATGATCTAGTTGAGGTGGGAACTCCCATGCTCAGCTTTATAAATTCATTTTCATGTACAGAGGACAGACAACTATCTGTGTGGCAGACTGATGATTCTGGTAGAGCCATCATCCCTTAGCTTGAATGATTATTTGTGCAGCTATGGATTACATTTGATGTCTTTATTTTCCTTAATATATCACAGCCTGGATGGATGAAACTAGATATGGGGTCTTCAAACTCGTTCAATCTTTGCCTGAAGTACAAGTCGATCCATGTGAAAAGATGTTCTGATGTCGAACATGGAAAGACATCGCCTGATTACCAGCCAATGATCAAAGTTGTTAACAGGCACAAGAGGAATCATTGATAATGATAATGACCCTCAAGGTGCTGCAGCACAATTCACATGGTGTGAATACATGAGTCGATGTTGAACACCACGCAAAATATTTTGGTCAAAGGCCATTGATGTAAACCTGTTGCTGGAAGTGAGAAACTTGCCATTGAGGCGTGCAAGATTCAAAGTACTGAAAGGGTTGTTCCTAAGTCAATTTCTTGAATAATAAGCTAATTCCGATAAGAAGTGACCCATTGTAGGAGGGCCTTAACCAATCCCACATCTACAACACAGAATGAAGCAAATGATTTTGTGGAGGTGAAAACTATCTGATGATACAAGGTTTATGGTGGTGGTCATGAAAAATGGAGCATAAAGGTAATGCAGTGGATGAGGCATAAGCTGGGTTTGTGAATTCTTTGAGCAACCTCTCTTGAACATATCGGTGACACTAAAATGGATTGGTAGCGTTAACCCAAAAAAATGGATGCTACGGAGGACCAATGGTGATATGAACAGTGAATAGAATAACCTGACCTGACTCAATCATGGTGACGGCGTGAAATTGTCATGTTCAAGAGCGACCTGCTACCAATGAAGTTCCTCACGTTTTCTTCCCCTTTTCCGTAGTCATTACTGTCGAGTACCTCTTTATTTTTGTCAATATTAAGGAGGATAACATATGGTTGTTCTATAATTTGCCATTCGGGCAAACCTGTCGCAATGTTTTAGCGAGCCTAGCGACAGTGAAACTCATTCTTGTCTATATGGACAAGTTTTTCGCTATTGTTTTAATAAGTTTAATGACAAAGATAACTTGGTCCTTTTTAGTTTTAGAGAGTCTAAAAAGAGATGGAAAGGAAACTCCAATAGTCCTTTTTCATAGTATAATCCCTTAAGCCCGAAAAAGTATAAAATAATACGAAAGGGATGACTTTTCCGATCACTTTAGTGAGCCGAAAAATACAAGCGCTCAATATTTATGTGTAATGATCCCTCAGGTCCTAAAAAGATTAAAATATAGAGGAGGGATGGCACTTCTAATCACTTTAATGAGCTGGAGAGGCCAATTTCTCGGTAATCTTTTCGTATTTTACAAGTCTAAAAAGAGCTTGAAAGAGACATTTTTTTAGGAACGAGTGATATTTTTGGGTAGCAGCTGGTTCCAAGTAAGTTTGGAACTTTTCAATCATGACAGTATAAAGAAGGTGGCTAATAGAATCACTTGTTGCAGATGTTCCTCACAAGGCTAAACAATCAAGTGGAGGCGTATGATCGGCTAAGAAGTGGAGGTGATGGCAAGAACACGACTAAGGCTCAAAAGTTGATATCAATGTGATCACAAAGGTTATTTATCGAAGATGGGATCATTTTTTAATGAGATTGAACTGTGGGGGAACATATACTCATTTCTAGGTTTATTTTTTAACGAGCTTGAACTTCACGGAAACATGCTCGTGATAATAGTCAGGGATGTTCAATTCACCATTAACACTATGTTCTTTTGACGGTCATACTATATGTTCAATTTGTCCATCAAATTGATTAGAGATGTAAATACATGCTAGAAAAATGACTTAAAAACTATCATCTTACTTGAATTACATGAACAATAACATAAAAGAAGTCTTACCTCTATTTTTTACCATTTCATTCAAATTTGGGATTGTTGGAGCTTTGGAGGTGTTTTCCCCTTTGATTTTCATCAATTGATTCCGGGAGATTTGGTGGACTATTTTTGGTGCCATTTGGACTAGGTAGGAGCTAACCTTGACCTCTTCAATTGCGTTCATTCCTTTTCTAATTCAAAGCATATTTTCCTATGTTTCTCGGCCTCAGGGGTTTGAACATTTCATTCTCTCCCCATCGCACCTAGCATACATCGAAAGGTGCAATGCATACTAAGCTAGCCATTGGCCAATCAGTATGCAACCCACCCTATACATAGCAAGGGTGCAATGGGCGTAAGGAGGAAATTTTATGCACTGTTTTTTCATGGAAGTTTTGCCTGTTTTTTCCCAAATCGGGATCCTAAATCTTCCCTTGTTTGTTTTTCAAAGATTCATCGCATCAAGATGGTCATTACATCACACAAATCTGAGTATGAAGAAGAGGATATGATTTCCTTAAATGATCTGAGTACAGTTACGGCATTGCGAAACTGTGGCCTGCTCAAATTCTTCTGCATATCTAGCATGAGGCAACAAATCAACTTGTTGCAACATCTTCTAGATGCATGGTGTCATGCCCCCAAGTCTACGATAGTCTTCCAACCATGCTAGGCAAGGTGCAGCACCACCAAACACTTTCTTTTCACCAATACTTATGTTCGTGGACTATGCCTAACCACTTATCCTACTTAGTTTGTGTTTCTTAACCAAGTAATTATTAATTTTCCATTATACCAATGAACACCCATAAACATTCATTAACATCAACAATTATACATGAAGAACACAATTGCACAGTATAGAGGGAGGGGCAACTCCCTGAAAAATGAGTCTACCAGAATAATATATTATACAGTCTTTCAATATTACAAAGCTTTACAAGTATACTTGGAAATCCCAAGTTTCATACTTAGCCAATTTTACAACGTTGTCACACCACCATGTGATAACCAAGATTTCCTTGCCCAAGGCGGGCGGGCGTGCCCTCACACGAGCTGCCTTCTGGACTTCACAACTAAACCTTGTATTCATGCACGATGGGCTGGTGACTCCACCAGTCACAAAGACACCCTTCATTTACCTCCGCACGGTGGGTGGGAAACCTCACCCAAGTCCCCTTATCCACCTCCACATTTGCCTTCACACAACAGGCGGGTGGTCACCCAAGCTACCTAAGAACCCATGGCAATTTGTCACACAAACCAGGTGCCCACACCTTCGTTCAATCGTCAGGTGCTCCTTCGCACAACCGGGCACCCACACCCGTGCACGCCCTACTCTTAAACTAGCAGGTGCTCCTACCTATGCCCAACTCCTTCACTTGATACTCCATGCATTCACTGTGTGCCTTCGCCCAAGTTTGGGTGCATAGAACTGCACTCCCAACTCGCACTTTGTATCCTTGATCTGCGCCTTTATTCTTCGTTGAAGTTGAAGATTTGATGCTTGAGCGATGATGCAAATGACCTCCATGCATCACCAACGTATACGAGTGGCAGGGCGAGTTGGGCTACCTAGCCAACTCATCCTCCACACCATAACGCACCCCTACTCCATCGGAAATACTTTGTCAGCTTTGCTTCTAAGTATGGGTAGGCCCTGTGGGCAACCTCCCACGCTCCCGCGCATATATAGACACCTCGCTCAACCTCCTACGCAATCACAGTATAACATAACTCCATCGCATTGTAGCTCTGAGCTCGCACTTCGTCGTTTCAAGATGTTTTCCATCGCACTTGAAGCCGAGAGTGCGTATCAAGGACTGCAGGTCCTTACATCCTCCTCCACCTGAAGTCATTGTCGTCGTCGACAACATACCATCCTGCTAGCCATCCACCAAGATCAATATCAACATCTGTCTCATCCTCGATCCATGTTGTCAACTCCTCCATATACTGCAAACATCCCTACAACATATGTAGAACTCCCATCCCCATCATGTGTCATCCCATCCTGTGAACTCTCCTCCTCATCTGCCTAATGCCAACATCTCTCCATGTCGGAAACCACCTCAAATTAGCTTGATATCAACATATCTTTGCACACTTCAGGACCCCATGATTGAACTAGTTGGGTAGCTAATCCAACTATCATGCTCAAGCCATGAGAGTGAACATCCTTATGCCTTCATGAGTCTATCTCCGATTCTGCCACATCCTGGACTCGCCAAGAATCTCACCCATGCTTAGGTCCATGGAAACTCCATCCCATCTGCAACATGTCATGATGCTTGATGCCAAGCCATCCCTGCACCATCTACTATACCTTCTCAACCTATTTTAAGGACTCACTGCCATGAGCATCTAAAAATGAGCCCCATATTCTATGTCATCTAAGAAGATGTGCATGGAGAAGAGCCTGAAGGCTCACCCTCACTAATCACCTCAATCCATCTGTTAGGATTCTCTATCTCCATCCTCTATAGATAAGTGACCCGATCCTCCTCCCAGACATTCGGCCTCACATATACCTCATCATCATCATCATCATCCTCGACCACTTCTAGCCTTCTTTACACATCCAAGATACTATCAAAAAGAGTCCTGATGACCAATGACTGTTCGGTAAACTTTGCCTCAACCATGGACAACCGCTTACTCATCTCTTCCATCTACTTCTCATCCTCCATTTGCATCACTGCTAACTTACAATCAGGCTTTGTTACTCCAATGGTTGGCACACCAATGGGTACATCCTCCCTTCCATCATAAATGTATAGCCTCTTCAAATGTGGAACAATCATAGGATCAAATTGTTTCAAGAATTCCATTCCCATCAAAACTTCATAGTCATCTATTCACACTATAGTGAAGTCGAACTTCCCTGTCCACTCACCAAGTATTGTGTCCACCTTTTCAGCTACACCAAGAACACACTGAGGAGGAGAATTGACTATCTTCATCTGTGCCTTCACCGATACAAACTTCAGCCCAATTCTTCTCGCAGTATCTTCTCCCATGAAGTTATGAGAGGCCCCACTATCCACCATAGTGAGTATATCAGTATCCCCAACCTTCATTCGAACATACTCCAACATGTTCCTTTCAGGATGCCTCTGAGAGGTCATATTTGTAGCAGTAGCAGCACAAAGTATCTACGTCATTCCCATAGAAGCTTCTTCATTCTTCGCATTGGATTGTGCAATCACAACCACTTTTGGACTAGAAGGGCAATTCTTCACCGTATCTGGTTTAGCACATATTCGACACTTCAAGGCTTTATTCATCTTCGACTTGTCATTCGATTTCGAAGCATCATCCTTCTTCCTTTGTTTTGGCTTGTCAGACTTTTTTTTCCTATTATCAAAAGTCTCATCATAATGCTCCACCAACATATCCACAGTAGCAAAAGCTTCCTCAATTGTTCTAATCCTCTGTCTCTTCACTTCTTTGCATGGCCAAGGCTTCAACCCAATAATGAATTTGAACACCTTGTCCCTCTCCGCCATGTCAGGATGTACCAGAACCACACTTGCAAACTCCCGCTGATATGTCTGAAGGTTCCCTGTCTGCTTTATGAACTTTATCTTCATCCTTTCTTCCCATGTTTCATCCTGAGGACTGAAATGGGTCTACAAAGCTTTATTCATCTCATCCCATGAAGTAATGTCACCAGCACTGCCATTGGCAATCTGATCCATCCTCCTTCACCACCACATCTTAGCATCCTTTATCAAGAACTGAGCAGCTACCTAGATTTTCATCTCATCATCAGATAGACCCAATCATTCCAAGTACTTCTCCATGTCCCATAGAAAGTTTCCAAGAGTCTTCGCACTCCTTGTACCATCATAATATTCTAGTTCCTTGACTTTCACATGAGGCACTCCTCCACCTGAGTTATGCCTCATGGCCTTCTTCAACACCGCGATCTCATCACTGGCTTCATCAAGAGATTTCTCCAAGTCCATGATCTTTGCAAGACCTCGGTCTCTTGCCTCTTCAACCTCCTTGACCCTTACTTCAAGTTTTGTACACAAAATATTAGTGTACTCGTGTTGAGTCTGGAGTTCATTGAGCTCTTCCTTCATATTCGAATTGGCCTCTTGATCCCTCTCGACCAAGTACATCTTCTTAGTCTAGAAAGCTTCTAAGTCATCCATCTTCTCCAACACCTTTTCAGTGAATGCCATAGTAGCATCCTTCACACTGTAGCTTGACCTATCATGTGATTCAGCTCCATTGCTAACAACTTCCTTCTTCTTTGTAATCTAGTTTCGACCATCCAACAACTTCACCAAGATGCCTACAACCTGAACTAGCCCTTGTTCCAATTGTATGTGAAACAACTTCCTTCACTTGAAAGTACCTGCTTCACCGTCTTTAATTTCCAAGCTTCCAAGTGTACCCACACCTGCACTTCGTCATGATCATCCCTGCTCTAACACTAGCTCCAACCGAGCTCTAATACCAGCTTCACTTTAGTGTAGTTGCATAGAAGCCTCAACCATCAATGCCCGAATCAGCTACTCTGATGCCACCTGTCACAAAGTGACAGTGGGATCAGCTTCATCCACAAATCCCCTCTACACTTCACCAGCTCTGATACCAATTATCACGCCCCTAAGCCCACAGTAGTCTTCCAACCATGCTAGGCGAGGTGCGGGACCACCAAACACTTTCTTTTCACCAATATTTATGTTCGTGGACTACACCTAAGCACTTATCCTACTTAGTTTTTGTTTCTCAACCAAGTAATTATGAATGTTCCTTTATACTAATGACCACCCATACACATTCATTAACATCAGCAATTATACATGAAGAACACAATTGCACAGTATAAAGGGAGGGGCAACTCCCTAAACAATGAGTCTGCTTGAATAATATATTATACAATATTTCAATATTACAAAGCTTTACAAGTATACTTGGAAACCCTTAGTTTCATACTTAACCAATTTTACAACGTTGTCACACCACTGTGTGACAACCAAGATTTCCTTTCCCAAGGCGGGGGGTGTGCCCTCACACGAGCTGCCTTTCGAACTTCACAACTGAACCTTGTCTTCATGCACGAGGGGTGGGTGACTCCACTAGTCACCAAGACACCCTTCATTTACCTTCGAATGGTGGGTGGGTGACCTCACCCAAGACCCCTTCTCCACCTCCATGTTTGCCTTCACATGAGGGGCGGGCACTCACCCGAGCTACCAAAGAACCCATGCCAATTCGTCACACAAACCGGGCACCCACACCTTCGTTCAACCGTTGGGCACTCCTTCGTATAATTGATCACCCACACCCATGCACGCCCTCTTCGACCAGCGCAGGCTCCTACCTGTGCCAAACGCCTTCACCCGATACTCCGTGTGTTCACCGTGAGCCTTCGCCCACGTTTGGGAGCATAGAACTGCACTCCCAACTCGCACTTCGTATCCTTGATCTACGCCTTTATTCTTCATTAAAGTCGAAGATATGATGCTTGAGCATTGATGCAAATGACCTCCACGCATCACCAACTTATACGAGTGGTAGGGCGAGTTGGTCTACTCGGCTGACTCGTCCTCCACGCCATAATGCACCCCTACTTCATCGAAAATACTTCGTCGGCTTTGCTTCCAAGTATGGGTCAGCCTCATGGGCAACCTCCCATGCTCCCACACATATATAAACACCTCGCTCAACCTCCTACACACTCGAATTATAACATAACCCCATCGCATTGTAGGTCTGAGCTCGCACTTCGTCGTTTCAAGCTGTTAACCATCGCACTTCAAGCCGGGAGTGCGTGTTAAGGACTGCAGGTCCTTACACATGGGATCCTACCAACCAAGTGTTCTAGATTAGAGGTAAATCCATCCCTTTGACTGTTGAGGATATCTAATTCTTGACTGAGTTGTCGAGGCATGGTGCCCATCTCTCACTATTAGGATCCGCCTGTGGGAGTGAATTTGTGAGGGATTACATTCGCCGATTTTGTAGAGATGGATCTTAGCCGAGTAGGGATGGCAAGATCAGTATTCGAGATGTCACTAACCAGTCCTTGAGGACTATCTTATTCACCTTTGCTAGATTGGCTGGTAGCACAGCACTTCACTTGGCCAACAGGTCTTATATGCAGTATGCCTTGAAATGCCTTGAACGAAAGGTATTCAACTAGTGTGATGCAGTACTTATGGTTATAAAAGAATAGCTTACCATGGTGAAGAACGAAAGATCCAAGAACTTTGGTTATGATTCTATTTTGACCACTTTCGCCTTGGAGAGGATCCCACTGATGGAGCCATAGTACATTTCACTCAGACTGCCAGCACCGACGGAGCCATGGATGCAGAGATGGGTTGATCTTATGGCCAGACATGTTGGTTAGTCGTAGATTTCATTCTATGACACCTTCTTTGAGCGGTTCAACTGTCACCAGATGGTTTATGCTGAGTATCCATATGTTGGGATGGATTTCTGGGGCAACTTAGATTTGGTGTTGTCAGCTGGCGAGCAGTGGGGTGTTATAGGTAAAAGGATCTGACCATATCTTTGTTTATTGCTTTTATAATGTTCTTGTGTTTTTTTTAAATGTTATCAAGACTAATCAAACCCATATATTTTTGCAGATATTGGACTAGTGCATCCAGCAGTGCACCCGAGGGTAGCAACTGTCGTTCCAGTAGGAGAGGCCATAGGGAGGGTTGTCCTTCGTGATCTAGATGTAGCTGAGACACTTGCAATATCGCAGGAATAGATTGAGGGTCTGACCCTTGGTATTCTGGATGTGAGTACCGACAAGTTACCTCTGAGATTATAGCACCATACAACTGGCGTGCCGAGTCAATGGACTTGGCTCTTACATATGATCGCACAGGTGGTGACTTGTTATCACCAGCACCATTAGTCTAGGGTGCTTCCTACATTTTAGAGTTTTTGGGTCGTATGACCAATTCTATCTAGGACACAAAACATTTTGTAAAAACTATAAACAGTTGTATATATTTTTGATTTTCGGAGCTTGATTTTGGTTAAGCTATATGATCCTGATGCAAACGTTGATTGAAATGCTTTTCCTTTCATAAATGCTACAAATGACTGTCTAACACATAATTTGTTAATGAATCAGTTAATGTGTTTAAGTTTCTGGAAATGTGTTGATATTGAATAGAACCAAACTACCTTTCCAAAATCCTCAATGTTAGGAACATATGATAGATAGCTGAATTCCGAACAAAATAGATGCCAGTAAACTGTAGGATGACGAGCTGTGAGTCTAGCCTAACAATAAGTCGGTGTATTCCATGTGCGATGGCATCAAAGAGAAGATCTATCAACGCGTTTTACTCAGCGATGTTGTTCATTGATCGACCAATACATACCCCTCTGAAACTCACTAACCCGTCGCTTGGATCAAAAATGGCCCACGCTACAGAAGATAGGTGCCGTGAAGTATGACTAGCTCTCTCAGCATATCCAACAAATAATTCCAACAGGTTCAACATCTGCAAAAAATGGAAAAGTAGATTACCTAACCAAAATGATCACTCTTGACAAAAACAAAAACGTAACAAAAGCATATGAAGAGATTACTACGCTTAGACGAGCATAGTAATGCTTAAGGTACAACCCGTTTCAAGGTTGTGATAGTGGAATCCCATTAGAATCTGATAACTTGTAGGCTCCTTTTGCTAATACTCACTTGACAATGTAGGGACCCATCTACAATGATTGGAACTTACCTGCTCCCAATTTATCAGATTCCTGACCGCAAAGTAAGACTATGTCACCTTCTCAGAAGACACGGGGTTTGATATTTTTGTCAAACTGCGCCTTACCTCATTTCTTATGAGCTTCGTTAGCCAAGGCAGTGTCATGAAGGGTTTCCTCTAGTTCAATTAATTCCAATAAATGAACCTCTTCCTCTAATGTTCCGGGGAGAAGGTCAACTGCAACCTTGAGAATTTCACACTGAATTGGTAAGACCACTTGTAGGCCATACACTAGCTGAAAGGGTGTAAATTTAGTTGCATTTCTTACCGATGTCCTATATGCCCACAAGATTGAGTACAGGATTAGGTGCCAACTCCATTTGTCGACTCCAATCATCCTTTGCAGCATGCGCTTTACGACGTTGTTGATGGCCTCAACTTGCCTGTTATCTTGCGGATAATATGGAGTAGAAATGTCGTGGGAGAGTCCTAATTTAGTAGCTAATTCAAACATCACGTGATTGTGGAAATGTGATCCATGATCTATAACTATAGCTTGTGGAACACAAAATCTAGAGACTACATGATTGAAAAAGAAAATAGCAGTCATTTCAACGCTGTTGTTTAATGTAGGCATCACCCCAACCCATTTTGTAAAATAGTTAACTGCGACTATGATATGCCCATGCCCCTCAGCCGAGTTGGGGTTACATGTCATGAAATCTATGACCCATTTGGTGAATGGCCCAACAACAACTACTAGATGCAGAGGTGCGGGTGGTATTCTGGTTTTGTGGTCGAAGATTTGACAAGCATGGAAACTTCTGACTACGATTATGCAATCTTTGAGCATTGTTGGCCAGAAGTAACCTGCTCATAAGATCTTTTGCGTCGTAGTGTAACTAGATTGATGCCCCACACATGCACTTGAATAGCAATTATTGAGGACTCTTTCAGCCACATCATGGGTGAGGCATCTTCACAAAACTGTATCGATACCATGACGGTAAAGTGTATCATCGATGACCATGTAGTCTTTTGCCTCATATCGAGTACATCATTGTTCGGAGCCAGAGGTATTAGGCATGTATGCTTGGGTTTGGAGATATATTATTATATCTCCATACCATCGATCGCTTGAAGATATCAGAAATAAAGATTCATCCACTGTTGATGCTTTGGATGTTGAATTGTTGGACGATGATGGGAAGTCGCCTAGTAACTCTGCGAAAACTAGAGATTTCTTGGATTTGGATTTGACGAATTCCAGATTGAACTCTTGCAAAATGGCTATCCATTTCGAATATTTTCCCCCAAGTAACTAACACAATAGAATGTAATTCATAGGGTTGCAATCTGACAAAATGGTAGTTTTGCGAAAGGGAATATAGCATCAAAATCTCTATACTACTTGAAGAGCTCCAAGAGCCAGCTTTTCAATATAGGAATACTTTCTTTCTGTATCATTTAAGTTTCAACTTAAATAATAGATAGGATGTTCTATTCCATTGTCTTATTGAACTAAAAACATTGCGATGGTCATATCTGCTGCAGCTAGATATAGGTTAGAGTATTTTTGATAGTCAGGAGCATACATTAATGATGCTTTTATTAGGGATTCCTTTAGAGCATCAAAGGAAGCTTGGGCAACCTGATCCCAGCTAAAGGGTACTTCATTTTTTCAAAATATGCGTATAACCTTTACCAAGTTCGATGTAATTTGGAATGAACCTCCTCAGAAAGTTTGCTTTCCCTTGGAGTTTTTGAATCTGAAGCAAATTTGAAGGTGGAGGCATATCGATGATTGCTTGAACCTTACATCGGTCAAGTTGAATCATGTCCTTAGAAACTATGAAACCAAGTAAATGACTAGAACCGACGCAAAACATGAACTTGTGTGGATTGAGTCATATCTTGTAGTGTCGACAACGTAGAAATATAGCTCTCAAATGCTACAGATGGTCAGTATGGTTTCGTGAATGAGCTGGTAGATCGTCGAGATATGGTTGAACGATGTTCTTGATGTCATGGAAGAGATAATTCATAGCCCTCTGAAAAGTTGCCCCTACATTCTTTAAACTGAAAGATAGTTTACGGTATGCGAATGTGCCCCATGGACATATAAAACGCAGTCTTTGGCTGGTTCTATGGGTAGATATTTATTTGATTATACCCAGAAAATCCATCCATGAAGGAAAATATTTCGCATCTAGTGCATTCATCAAATATCTAGTTGATGAAGGGTGTAGGGTAGTTGTCCTTTGGACAAGCTTGATTTACATCCCTATAATCAATGCACACTCGAATTGTTCCTTGATTTTTCATCACAGGAACAATATTCGATACCCAAATAGTTAGAGGAACCGAGTAAATGAAGCTAACATGGAGACATTTTTCAACTTCTGCCTTGATGGCACTGGCTTTCTTTGAGTGTACCTGCCAAAGCCATTGTCGTACCAGTTTGGCATCTGGACACATCTTGATTTCGTGCTCAACAATGCTCGAGTCAACGCTTGGCAACTCTTCATATTACCATGAAAAGACATCCCTGAATTCACAAAAGAGAGTGCAATATATTTCCAATTCTGAAGAAGAACAATATTTGCCAACATGAATATTCTCTACAACATTAGGTTTGGTCGAGATATTTATGGCGATAGTTTCTTCAATATGGAACATATTTCACTCGGAATCCACCGTATTTACAGTATTTGATAGAAAATAGAAAACTGAAGGATGATTAAGGTCACGAGAATAATCTTCATTGTAATCTGGAATATGGGAACGATGGTGGTAATCCTCCCATGTTGCCTCTCCTATCATCATTTACTTAATGCTTCCTTCGTCTATAGAATGTACATTCCACCAAGGATCTAAAGAGGTTCCATATTCCTTAGACCTATCTATCCAAACACTCAATGAGCGTTGACTTCAATTCACCACCCATGCCAAGAAAATTGATTGCTACAATATTTATATTAGGCTTTGAGGAAATACCTGGTGATGATCCATGCTAACAAAATTTTTGGAAATCTTCGGAATGCTTGTAGATATAGAAGATATCATATTGCAAGTCTCCACTGTGGCTAGTTCTACTGGATTAGTTGGAGGTTGTAGGGCAAAAGTACCATTAAGGTAGGGTCTTTTAGGAGGCCTACTCCGATATTTTGAAGCGAATGAGAGCTTGCATGGATCATTGGAATGCTTCCCGTAGCTTGTGAACTATTGGGGAGAAAGGTCTGTTGGTCAATGATTGTAATTCCTCCCTGGAAGGGAAATGCAATATTTCTAAAATATGTTGACACAACAGTGACCATAGCATAAATCCAGGGCCTTCCCAGTAGGATATTGTAATCGAGGTTTCCGTCGATAACTTCGATGTCAATTTCTACTATCTTTCCCCCCAATTCAACTTGCAAGTTACTTAAAATCCCATATAGGGTGTATGTTCATCCATCAAATGCTTTTAATGTCATTGCTGATCTTAACAAGGGTGGTGATCCTAAAGTTTTCCAGCAACTCATTAATGTAATGCAGGTAGATTCCCCCTCATCAATGATTGTTCGATGAACATTTTTGTTGAGGTCATTCACTTGTACGAGGAGAGTGAGTTGAGTTGGTAAATGATGTTCATATCATTTATGATTAAAGGTCGCACGATTGGAATCTACTGGGTCAATCCCACCTATTGTTGATAATAGATCCTGGTTTTGGGAGGGGCAATTTTGTAGTACTTCAAGTGTCAACATAGTGGACAGCGATTGGGTGAGATCCTATACTATATTATAATTCTATGCTACTCGAGCATAAGGATTAAATCTCGATTTGTATACTACTCCCTTTGGCAACATTATTGTTAACTCAGGAATGATTGGTAGCACAACTATGGTCAAAGTTGTTGTCGAACTACTAGGTTGATCTGCAGCCTTGCTGTTTGGAATCTGTGGATTCCAATAATCTTTATTCCTTGTTGATATCAAAGCATCATTTTGTTGTTTCGAAATGGAAAACACAAGCACCTGGGATGGGGAAGCATTGTTGCTAGAAACCATATTGGTTTCTATGTTTGGAAATGGATCAGTCAACTCTATTGAGGTCTTCGAACTCTTAAAGAACTTCTTGATCTCAGCTTTATGTGGAAAATCCTTCATCCAATGGTCCTCATCACATATGAGACATGACTGATTAGATTTATTTTTCCTAAAAGGGTTTCCAGAAGATTTTTAAGGAGACTAATCATCCTGTTTCTTCTTTTTGTTTTTCCCTTTCTTCTTGACCCCTTGTTGCTTTGGTTCTTTTCCTTTGTCAGTCGACATGGCATTAATCTCTGAGGCAAGAATTTTTTCATTTGCTTTTTTACTGGAAACTTCAAGGGCTTTACGAGATGGGGCTTTTGCAATTTGCGTACTTGAGGTGCCAATCACGTTGTTGCCAACATGAGAGTCCCTGTTTGATTTAGGAGGAGGAGGAATAGAAAATTCTAGTCTAGGAGCATCAGGAATTTTGTCATAGAGCGTGCGAGATTGAGTATAGCTCAAGTATAGCTATTGCGCATGAGCAATTGCTTGCTCTTTAGTGACGAATTCTCCCTTGGCAACATCTTTTCTAATAGAAGGTAACAATGACTTAATAAACCATTCATCCAGAAGCTCATCAGGAACATATGTCTTTACCATTCAATGACGACGCCGCCACTCATAAATAATATTAGATATGTGAGTGGCTATTGTCTACTTAAAATTGGTAAGGAGCTCCATTCTTGTTTCATACCTTATGGGTAACTAAAAATGGGTTAAAAAAGTGGTGGCAAGGGCGCTAAATTTACCGAATGAAGCTCTAGGCAATTTGATGTACCATTTCACTATTGGACCAGTTAGCGTTCACTGAGAAAGGCAAAGCCTAATCGAATCATCATTGAGGGTGTTCGACGAACAACACAGATGAAAGGTGATCACATGATTTGATGGATCTTCACCTAGATTTCCATTAAATTTAGGAATATTTGACAGAATTTTATGAGGAATTTCTAGCCACCAAGGGGCATAAGAAATTGGATCATTTTTTAGTGGATTCAGATCTGGTAATTCTAAAGTTGCTACGAAAGACAACTATTGATTCAGGTTTGGCAAATCATGCCCAAGATAAGATGGGATCGCTTGAGAAGTGGGTCTTTGCATACCAGCATAATGTATTTGATGTTGATAAATTTGATAAGGTTGATGGGCATAACCATTATAATATGATTGATGGTAACCATTTTGAATATATGGTTTCCCATTACCAGCAAAGCTTTGTTGCTCAGGTCCTCAGTAAGCTTGCTGGAATTCAGCTTGTTGATATTGCACTAGCCATGGCTGTGAGACCATTTGCTGTTGTCCAATACTGGATGTTTGACCAAGATGAGGGGTGATAGTGCCCATTTGAGCTTGAATCACTTCAGTTAAGGAGCCCCTGATCAGTTGTTGTGATTGAGTTGCAGAGGCAAGAGTTTTTTCTCTTACGACCTGAGAGACTTGAGGTTGACATACAAAAGGCAACGCTTGTACTTGCAACACCGTCACAATAGCTGGTGTAGAGGGAATGTTCGACACAAGTTGATTTTGTTGTACAGAATATAAAACTCTTGGCTATTGAGGCAGTATTGGAACCCAACCACTGGATGCAATTCCAGCCTGACCCAAATTTTTTTGTGAACTCCCATATGGTTGCTCTCCCAGAGGGAACAATGAAAATGCATACTGCCCCCTATATGGCTGCAATCCAGTGTTCAAAGGGTAAATTGGTGTTTGGAGACTGGACTGCCCAAATTGATACTGTTGTGAAGGATCAATTTGCTAAGACTCAACATAAGAAATTCTATATAAGATTCCAAACGAACAAATAGGAATAGACCATGCTGCCGAAACAGTCCCTCAGTGGACTCCATCTAGCGGTTTAGAGCTAGTTGTGACAGACGGTATACCAATGTACATTGTCGGAGTAGTGGCAGGAGGTTCTGCTACTTCTGTATCTGATGACACAGTCCTAGATGTCGATGGTTGTTTAGACATATTGAGTCTATCCAAAATATTTCCTAGCGATTCGACAAGAACTTGCGATGAAGGGTGATCAAAAGAACTAACTTCTATGGTAGAAGGATATAGGTGTATCCAAGTTCTAAAATGCAATGGGTTACTGGATGGAAGATCCTCCACAATCTCTTCTGTAGCAATTAGTCCAAGTGGAAGAGGTAGACGTCAGGTCCGTAAAATATTTTTGGTGCCGAAGAAGGTATATACTCTGTAGCGATAGATGCTAGAGTGGTGACACCTTTTGAATCAGCCCTAGATGGAGCTGGTTCAGGAATAGAAGTCTTTACCATTACACTAGGATCATTTCTAATGTCCTCCTGTAACTACGGAACTTCTTCTGTAGAGGTACAGATACCAGAAATAATTGGAGTAACTGGAGTCTCGGATGATGTCGAAACACAAGTTTCAAATAAACCAGGAGATTTGACCCAATTGAATGAGATCGCTTGGCCCAGAATGGCTTCGTTTCTAGAGTCAAAGACGGCTGACTCGTTAGTCTCCATCAATGACGGGGTTTTGATTGACTTTCTTCCATGATTGCGGATTACTTGATCAACTCAAAATTTGAAAAAGGAAAAAGTTATTCTGATTTAAATGAATTTTATGACCCTTTGACACAACTTGGTTTTTTAATTTTTAAGAGTTGAGAAAAAGCTAAAGATGAATCTAGTTGCCTTCGATTTTTAATGAGCCTGAAGTGACAAGCGCTCAGATGGACCTTTTCTTTTAAGGAGTCTAAAAATGAATGTAAGTGACTACTCTAGAAATCTAGATAGAGAGATTACCAAACCAATCACAAAACTGCAATATACACCCCGGTGGTAAATTATAGAGAAATTACCGAGGACTTTATGTACAACAGTCAATCTTCCCAAATGTTATGTTCAGTGCATTACGATCGATAGGGTGATAGATGCGGCTTCCTAAGGATAAAGGATATTAGCCTATTGTGGTCTCACAATATATACTCGGTGGTACATGGGAGCACAAGTTCATACTGGCACTTGCTGTATCAAAGAGGAGGAATCACCCAACCTACAATGAAAAACGATAGTTGCCAAGTTTTACGATGCTGGAATACGTCTCTCACCTAGACCTCAAGATGTTGTGCGTTAGGTTCCAAAGTGTTTTTATGTTCATTGAGATTTATTTTACAATTCTTATTTCTTAAGAAGTTTTCCTTTCAAGGTTCACCATGTGATGCAGATGTACAACTCCTAAATATGCAATCTAAATGATAAATAGACGTTTATTTTCTTTTAGAAATGAAAATCCTAGCTACTAAGGAAAGAGGAGTAAAATTCTTTCAACATAGAGCAAAGAGCACTCACTAAATGCACTTTTCCTAAATCAATTTATGCATGCAGTCTAAATGAAAATGCACATGCATGTATTTGTTTTTCAGTTTCCTTAATGTGAGAATGACAAAAAGAAAACTAAGTACATATCTGAACTACTTTTCTTCAAAGAGACACTTTAGCAATTTCTTTTCAAAAATTAAAGGAAGACTAGGATGACACTTCAAAGAATGGATAATTCAAATCAAATACAATGGCAAAAGTATAATCAATTATCTAAAAGAGGAAGACTTTACGACACTCTTTCCTTCATTGAAAACGATAGTTTCGACACTTTCAAATCAAAAAATGATAGTTCGATTAAGCTACTATTTGTAAAGGAAGACTGTAAATGATGAAAAATAAATAAAGAAACATTCACAATTCCTTATCAATGGAGGCTGAATAATGTAAAGGAAGAAGGTTTCAACAATTATATATTGATCATAGACAGGAAATCTATTGAATAGAGATGAAAAAAATGAAGAAAAAACCAAAATTTGGAGGCAGAAATAGTCTCATTCAATCATCGTACCTGTCCTTAAGGGAAACAGGGATGCATCTCACCTATAGCACACTAGAGGTGTGATACATCTAGACTATTAATGAGAGATAGTGTGATGGTCTAGGGATGAGACTGAGCTTAGTTTTCACCAATAGTTTGCAGCTAAGTTCAGGGATTTAGGCTAAGCTTATGATAGGCAGTAAACACAAAGTATAGGGGCTGATCTAATGAGGTTATTGAGCTACCACCAGGGCACTTAGGATGTTTGCAAGTCAGATGTTCAGTTCATAAACCAACCTAAAGATTAACTGACACAGCATTGATCTACTTTGTAGTTGCATAGAAAAAGCAGTTTGAAGGATAGCTGGCTTAACTTGAAGCTGTGTTTGTAGTTTATAAATCAAACAACAGTAACAAACAAACAAACTATTCACTCACTAGCGGAGTCACCATTTTGTTTCCAAGAAAATTAGTGTCTATTCAAAGCTTCCAGTCCCACTAAGATGGGTAGCTATCTTAGAAACAAACAATTCAAAGTAAATTGTGTTTTCCTTTATGAGAGATAGATGAGAGAGAAGCAAAGAGCACCATCATTAGTCTTTCACTTGGCTCCTTGCTTGTTTCCTCCCTCCCTTGATAGATCTTACGCCACTCCTTTCTCACTTGTCCCGCTTTAAAGAACACTTGTAGAGTCAAAGCAGTAAAATACCATCAAAGCATAGAGATCTATAACCATAAGCAATATAGGATCAGATGTACATTAACCATACAAATGCATACACAAATACAAGATTCATAAATATACAAGTATATGGAGAGAAATTCAAATAGCTTTATTGATAGAAGTAGTAGAAGAGAGGATTACAACATGGCTGTCTGATCTAGTGGAATCCTCCTAGCATGAAAGCCGTCTTCACCTCATGAAAAATATAGATCACCCAACAATACAATGCTTCACAGAGAAACCAAGAGCACTTCCTTAAAAAATATAAAATTCCAGCACCTGGATCTCTAGGATATGGGATCCATATATAGATATTTGCAGGAGGGTGAGTCAGCTTCTGGGATTTTTATTAGTGCCATTTCACTAATAGTTCTTGGTTCCACTTGGAAATTTCATGATCTCTTACTCATCCCTAGGCGAATTCAGAGAGGCGAGTGTCATATGAGCAGTTTCTAGAAGATTCTCTGGGATTCCACCTAGCAAACTACCTCAACCATTTGTCTGCTCTCGCTCATCACAATATACAGAAGGGATTTTAAATATGGATCACACCCTTTGTATGTAGCAGGTGATTTGCATCACACCCTTAGCATGGAGCAGTCTGTTTGGTCCAGTTTTGACCAGTTCTGGGCAGTTTTTCAAGGAGAACTTCTGGGAAATGATGTAATCAGTTGACCTTGATCCTTTAGGGTATGAAACAACACTTTTAGGGGTTTAGAAGCCCTTGGTTTATGGAAATATGTGATTGGGGTTTTAGTTCCCAAATATGTCTATAACACCCTTCTTGGGACTATGATTTGAGGTCAGGGCACTACTGCTACCACCAAAAACACAGTTTTTGCTTTTCCATGCAACTATTAGTGTGATAACTTGATTTGGAAAAGTTGATATTGGTTAAGATTCAGTTGCTTGGATAATTTCATGTTCTTTCCCCATAGATCTCTCTCCATGCCTTTCTATTCATCGGTTACTGTTCGGCATTTTCTATTTGTAGGTCAGAAATTAGGTCAAGCTAGACAAAATTCTATTTTCATGGTATAGTTAGTTCTTTCTTTGGTCAGTTTTGATAAGTAAATGTGCAGATCTATTGCAGGACATCTCAAATCACCATATATCCATATAACAGCTAGCACCAAACCACTTCTCATATATGTCCCAACTCATTCGCAACATGTCGCCAATCTGGCCTAATTTCTCCATAAATCTGCTTTCTTGCCATTTGAACAAATCCAACCATCACGTTCATTCTTAATATTCATTGTCATGCTCCAGACACCTCAACACCTTCATATAGCCTTCAATAACCCTTTCCTATCATTTTTCCACCTTTAAAACTCCAAAAATAGCTCTCGGCCTCCTTCTGTAGATCCTCCTATAGATCCTCCTGTAGATCCCCTGCAGCCTCCTGTAGAACTTCCTGTGAGTGATTTTTCGAAGTCCGATTGCTATGAAAGTCTTCAAAAGGGTACTAAGGGCTTCTTAGGACCTCTCCACACCTTCCTCCACCTCTGCACCAACTAACGCCATCTTCCTTTGCAACTAAACCTCTGCATAATCACAACCAGATAAATCACAAGCATAATAATTTCACATAAAAACAATCAAAAGCACAAAAAGATGTTTTCTTCTAATTTCCTTTCAGAAGTAGCTTGAATAAATGCAATTTACATGTTCAGTAGTCAATGGCACTCATTTCTTTAGTTTTCATCTCTTTTCTTGCAAAAGTAGGGCTAATAGGTAAATTAAGGTTTGCTAGGGTTTGCTAGGGTTTGCGTTACATTTCAGTTCTAGTTCTATTTCTGCAAATAGAATAGCCCTTGTAGAGTTAGTTTTATTTCATCACAGTCAAAGCTTCTTCTAAGAACTTATAGAAGTTGGCTTAAGGTCCTGGCAAACTTGCGCCAGCTGATTAAGTGAGAGCCTGCAATAAGAGCTAGAACTTGTGCATACAACACCATCACTTCCAAGTTTGTTACGAACTATCAAGTTGATAAAAATAAAGTAGGGAGCCTCAATAATTGTAGCATTGTTGTTGCAGTACTAGTGCTCACCAAATTTGACTTGTTTGGATGGATTTTTACACATTTCCATACTTAGGTATAGAGATGTTGATATACTATACTAAGTATGGGAATGCCTACCTCATAGATGATTTCATGATTATACTATATGGTAACCCTTCATTGTTTACTTTTAGGTCTCCAAGTTTCTGATCTATGATCCAAACATTCACATGATAAAACACTTTAGTCCTCATACATAGTTTCTGACTTTCTTCTTTAGGGGGAAATCTGTTACATCTCATTTTGTCACCATTAGGAAAATGACTACAAATTTGTATCTCTCACTATCAGATGAACCTTTTTGATAATCCCCTACAAAGATGGAAGAAAAACCATTGTTAAAATAAGAATAATCATGGATGAGAATACCATAATGAAATAATTTCAGGTATTTCCATATGTAACGTATTAATAAATTGCAATAGCACATGTTCAATTATTATTACCTGCGAGCATTGTCACACTTATATCCATTAAAAACTGTCACACCCTTTCTACATGGGCAAAAATAAAAAGTGAAATATAGAAGCCTTGTTGAGGAATATTATCCCAACAACATGGATAGGAGACCCTACCTATCTAGGCCTCATCCCATGATTTATGGATTCAATTCCACTCATTATGGAACTTATTCCCCCATTTTTGTGGATCTCATTCCATGGAAAATGGATGTCCAACCTCGTCTCCTATCCTATAAATACAATGTAGAACAAAGGAGCGGGGGTTGAATTTTAGACTTTTTGGTTTTTGTGCTTATGCTATCAAATTGAGATTGAAGATTTTTCTACAATATAAGGATTATAGATCTTTTAGTGGAGGCTTATGACATCAAGGCCTAGGTTGTAATCTCTCCTTATTTGTTAAAACAATATATATTTTTTTTCTCACATGATTTTATTATTGTTTGTATTCATTATATCATAGTTCCTTGATCTTCATATTAGTATTTGTTTGAAATTATTCATCCATAGTATCCTTTGATCCTTTTTTCTATCACTTTCATTACAGGTTCTAGTCTTCCGAGATTGATGTGGAGAAACAAATCAATAAGGAAAAGGATTGAAGTGAAGACCTATTTCATTAAATAAGTAAGTCCTCTCCAAACTTTACTAGATAAAAATAATATGCATTCTCCTATTTTTTCTTTCTTTTATCATCGCGTCTAAGGAGATCGCTCTTATTTCTAGGAGGTATTTGTCCAATAACAACATGCAGTGTGTAGAAAAGAGATATCAAAGTCATGTTGAAGACTAAATCGTCTGACTAAAACTGTAAGCCTTATTATGTCAAAAATAGTAATATGCAAGAAATTCAAATGGTTTGCACATAGAAGAAGATGAATAGTTATATATATCATCCACATACTCGCTGCAATAGGACTTTGTTCCTCACACAAGAAATGAATAACATCAATATTACATTCAATTATTTTCTATACAATTACACTTCCATAGATCCTCCTATTAACCCCAACCATAGGTCACATTTTGGTCCTCGATTATGTTGCCCACACAATTATCATACTATAATTGGTTGCAAAAATATCTACATTGAACCATGTTGACTGTGAGCGTCATCTTACATGAAGGTTTAAACATAATTTATTGTATTTATGATACATTAAAATTGGAACTACCACATAGGGAGATAACAACAGAGCAGCAAATGTGGCCTTAAGTTGAATATGATAACCATTTAGGGCAATGGGATGATAAATTTTATTACTCTTCAAGTGACTATATCCTCTACCATGATGATGGTCTCAGGTATGAAGCTCCACTTCACACTACTGTACTAATGTATACAAGTTTTTATCATCCCTTGTTTTGTTTATATAATTAAGCTAATAGGTGTTACCTTTTGAAATTGTTCACTTTCCATATTCTTCTAGCATTTTCTTAACCACATGTCATTTATCGAACTATAATTATGCATATTTTTCTTTCCTCTCATTGCTACACTTGCCACACTTTTTGAAAGGATGGCTCCAATTTGCAGGTCTATGTAGTGGAAATTTTATAACAATGCTCTCCTAACACTCTCTATTATTATGATTACTAAAGGGGCGGGACCATATTTCCACCTACAGTTACACATATATTTCAACCTCCTAATTACATTAGTTGTGATTGGAGAAAGGTGAGTTCCATTCTAAACACCTTCGTAGCTCACTCCTTTTTGTTGGACAAAGTCCTCAATTAAACCCTTTACAGAGTCCTCGGATAAACCATTTTATTAAAATGTAAAAGTGTTCATGGTTTATTTATTAGAATTATTATATTTATTAGATATCTTGCAACTGTCTCATAGTTTAGTTCCACAAGAATTTGTAAGGAATTGAATCAATCGAAGTTATGAAAATTTCCAGTTGGTCTCTAGTTGCAACACAACCTGACTAAAAAAAATCATAAACATATTTGATTCCCTGGTGAATGCATTAGCCGAGGCTAGAGGTTCCATTATCTCCCAAATCCTCACATATCCTAAAAAGGACCATGAGTTAGTTAAATTTTCAATGAGTTATCTGAATTTGTGCTTGAATTTAACAAAAAATTAATGAAGTAGTGGGTATATTCTAGGCCTTCATTCTTCTATGCACAAGTGAATATGTATCAAGAGACAAAGTGTACATAAAAGGGGGAAGCCAATGAGAATATGACAAGTGCAGTTACATCTCTACTTAAATGGTTAGCTGGCACTTTGCAGCAAATGTATAATCTCTCAATAACTTGGAAATATCAACTTGGTTATATATTTTTATATCCATATGTAATTTGATTTATTCATTTATTTATGTTGGTGTTGGTTGAGAGGAATTTGGTCTAGCTACAACTCACTATTGCTTCCATGACGAGCCTACCACTACCCCCAGGCTGTTTCCTTATATTTTCCTCATCAATTTCAAATCTCCCTCATTCATAGCAGTGGAGGTCAAATAAATAAGAATCCTGTCATCATATTTACAGTGAACTTATTCATAGTCATCTACTATAATAATTGTATGTTTCTACTCTTATTTCTCTAATTTATATATCTTCTTTGTTTCCCTAAGGTTTCTTACAATTCTTTGTAGCTTTTGGGTCATTGAGTAGTTTCAAATACTTCCACATTGTTGGTATGTGTAATGTTCGAATCCTTCCATATTTCTTTAAAAAAAATTAAAGTGTATTTAGTGTCAAACATTTTGTGATACCCATGATGGGACATATATACTCTTTAGTACTAGAGTTCTAATCTAATCCAAATTGCACATTATTGATGAAATAAATCCAAACGTTAATACTATTTTTTTCAATGTATCACATAATTTTGAAGAACCACTTTTTATGTTGTATGAATGTTGTGATTGTGTCTTACTTCCCATTTATTCCCTTTTCCACAAGAAACAATCCACTATCTTTCCTTAAAAAAAGGTAGTTACAAGGTTCATAATTCTATATCAGTAGTGAATCCACTGGAAACTATGTCTAGGAAATAGCAAATAACTCACCCTTCAGGGGAATAACTTTCTAATGTCTAACTGAATAGTGACCAGGAAGAAAAAAAAAACAAGGAATGCATATATAAGGATCTACTACCAATGAGCTACAAAAATATCTGACATGTGATACAAAAGAACAACAAAAAAGTATCAGCGATTGAAACTATACACCACCAATACTCCTTTAATATTATAGGAATCACATCACATATTCTTGAAGACAAGTAACAGTGTTTCCGTATTATCAAGGAAAGTGAAAGCAACAAAACATTAGACACAAAACTTCAAGAGTTGAGGAAGATTCCATGGACAAAAGCTTCCCATTTCTTCCTAATGGAATTATTTTGTTGTGTTTGAATGTGCTTGACATTATTTCATTGGCAATTTGTTTTTCTTGAGGCATTTGTAATATTAGTTTCTTGCAAGGTGATTTCAAATGAAATATAAAATAATATTGTGTGTGTAACTGACGAAAATATGAATGTAGTTGATAGTGATTATGCTCGCCATGAACTAATTATTTAGAAACATTTTTTCTACATATATTATGTTCAAAACTAGATCACTACTCAGAGGGAGGCTGAATCACTAGTGAAGGGACTTATAAATTTGTCTTCAATTAATAAAACTTCAATCCATATATAAATTGAAACACATGAAAATATAACATCATCAAGCACAATTAAAACCATGCAAGTATTCAACACGAGAGACAAAAATATTTATGGTAGAAAACCCTTCTCCTTGGTAAAAATACACCCTTGCTGCTACTACAATGCTCAATTAAATTTATTATGTCAAGAATATTCTTTACATAGAGAACTATCTAGTTGCTATCAAATGGAGATCTCTTTCTCATGTGCATCTATGGACTACCATCCACTGGAAGCCACGGGGACCTGTTGGATACCTATACCAATAGGTTTCATTTTTCATGATTGGCAAATTCAAGTGCCAAATATGCTCTGCTTTGCTGCTACAAAGATTCCATATTTGCAAGGAAAGACAAGGTGTGTACATGCCTTCATGCCTATTAAAGTTTTGATGGATGACCCAACATTCTAATCTGGATCATGCCATGTTTTCAATTTTTGTTGTAGAATAGAGAAAGAAATCTGTCCAAACTGTTTAATCTTGGCAGATCAGTAGTTAGGCAGAGAAACTAAGGTTCCCAACTGCTTAATCTGGGGCCTTGGAAGAAATAAGGGTAGTGCTAGATAGGAAATGAAAGAAAAAAGGCAATGGAAAAGAAAAGGCACATAAGGGGTTTGCAAGTCCAAGTGCACCCTCCAAGAAGAAACAAAAAATGCTAGGCAAATTAGTTGGGGCAGGTAGATGGGGTTGCAGAAGTGGTGTTCCTTCCAAGATGAACTTTGCTAACCAAGTATAAGCGAAAAAACACAGTGGAGCATGTCTAACTTCCCTTTTTGCCTTTGTTTACCACTCATTACTAACATCCCTTCACAAGATCTGTTCATAAGAGAGATTCAAGGTTTTATGTGGGTTCTTATGCCTTCAAAAGCCACATTTCTTGGGCAAAAATCTTTTCATTTTGATCTACTCTTTAAACTAAGTTGTTTCCAAGAAAACTTAATAGCATTACTCCTCATTCACCTTTCTTCCCCCATATTAACCTCTAACTCTATTATCTAGTTCCCTATGCTTCACTTTCCCTACTATTATAACACCATGGTGTATAAACCCTAAACAATGTATAAATATCCCCTCCTTGACATCATAGCCATAAGTTTCACTACTGGGGCATTAGATTAACACCTGGTTAAGCTCAAGAACCCAAGCCTAACCCCTATTCTCTATCAGAGCCTACCTACATAGCCAACTCTCCATTTTGCCTAAAAACCCTTGAAAAAACCCTTTTTTGCACCCTTATACCCACTAAAAGGCAAAAATATGATGAAATCCAATTTCCCCGCCCTATCCTATGGTTGAGAGTCATTATGCGCCTTTTCCATGAAATTTTATTAAACCCCGCCCATCCTAAGTTTTTATCCTTCATACGTTTTATGCGGAAAATTTCATAAAAACCTTTATTTTTCCTTTTTTTAAAGTTGTCGGGTATATTTGATTTTACAAAAGAAAACATTGAGAAACTATTGAAATTTGTTGAAAGCCCGAAGGGTCCCGCCAGGTGCAATTACCAATAAATATTATTATTTTAAGCCGCCCGTTGACCATATCTTCTGCGCTTATCCCCTTCCCGATAGCCGTCAGATCTCGCTCTTTAAATCCAACGGTCGTCGTGGATTTCGGAGGGGCCCCGACGTCCGACAGATATCATCCGATATCTGTCGGACGATGATGTCACGCGAATCCACGCGTCGCCCCCATGCTCCATCGGAGCTCCCTCTGACAGATTCCTTGCCGTATAGGAGGGGGCCCGATATGATGCCATCTGTCCGCCTGTGTCAGCATCCTTTTGTTGCTTATGTCAGCACCACGACCGCGCGCCCTGTCCACCATTCGTCCACCTGGCCGCCACCTCACCGCCCCCGTGGACTGGTCTTAGGCTGCCACGTCACCTGATGACGTCCTGCTGACGTCATCCAACCCGGACCCACTTGCTGACGTCATGCTGACGTCATTTAAAAAAAGTGCGCCAATAAGCCAAAAAAGCCATATTTTGCCAAATTTACGTGTTTTTTGCACTTTTTTATAAAAACACTTCTGCACTCTCTGCATGCGCTTTGCGACGAAGAATTCGCCAACCGATTCAAGACCAACCACAGAGCTTCAGAGCGTGTACCCAACTGCTGTTCCGACCCAAGCAATCCATTAAACAGGTATTTGTCCGTAAAACCTCCCTGTAAACCTGGTTTTTTCTCTGTAAATTCTAAAAACACCTGAACACAGCAGAAGCTTAAAAATTCACCATAAAAACCACGCATATCCAGCTCCCTCTCGAAGAATTGATGGTCGAATTTCACTAGCAGAGCCGTTTCAGACTGAATCTTCAGTAAAAACCCTTTTTTCGTTCGCGCAGTCGTGAACCGGAATCGATAGCCTGCTTTCAAATTATCAAGAGAGGTCTACTAAACACGGTAAATTGCTTTCTCAAAAAGCCAAACAGTATTTCAATTGCTGTGGACCCACCGTGCTACACTGCATTCCTCAAATCTTCCTTTCTCAGGCAGTACCTTTCTTATTTGTCAAGAAGCATCCAAACAAACATGGACACCCAAACGGCACCAGTAGCCCTCAATGTTGCTCCCCTGAATGCCCCCTAGAGAGAGCTGGAGTGGCAGGATTTGGCAGACCTAGACTACCAAATCTCAGAGGACTGCTCATCTAAATGCAAGTTCCACATTCATCTATTAAATGAGCTCAAAGCCAGACATAAAGATGGGACAGACATTCTAGGTATTTGGGAGTCCTCCCTCCCAATTTTCAAGCTCCCTCAGGTCAACCAGTTCCCTGACCTGATTCACCTATGTGCTGTCTGCTATGACCCCATGCAGAGA
>APFE030381824.1:13668-110674 GCA_000404065.3 Pinus taeda | reverse complement strand
CCATTTTTGATGGCTACCTCAATCAACTGGGTGTAGACCTGGCATACATGATTAGCTCAGTTTTGGGGTACAAGTCACTAGGGTTTATTGAGGAAACTGTACTAGTGATGATGACAATGTTTTCCCCTGACAAGACTCCTATCTGTTATGATTATGCTACATACATTTCAGACAAGATGCATGAGCAATTTTTAAACTTGTCCAGAGAGAAGGTGTTCAAATACACCTCCTACATTTACCACCTCATCCTGTACTACCAACATGAGAAGTTCTCCTTTGAGATCAAGAGAACTGATGCAGTAGGTAATCCAAGGTCAGTGGTGTACTGGACCTCAGTCTTTCACCTCAGAACATACTCTCCATACACATACTTTGAGTTCATAGACCTCTTCATCCATCCAGCCATGTCTCTATTCTTAACCTCACCACCTCCAAGACTGACTGATGAGATGCAGAGGATTCTGCAGCTATCCAGTGCATACAGCATAGGGGATTGGTACTTTTACCAACACTATACTGTGATCAGAATATATGGGTGTGAGTTGCGCCCATACAGATTGCCCAGGTATGTGCCTATGAGGCTGTTCGCCTTAGAATATTTCAGGCAATTTGGCAATGCCGATATGGTGCACTTTGCAGGCAGGGGCAAGAATGCACAGCTTAAAGTAAGAAATCAACTGGGCCACTTTGTCTTAAACAAAAGAGAAGGCTGGAAAGATGCTGACAGGAGACTAGAAGGCCTTGGCCTAAAACAAAGCTTCCTTTGGAAGCCCTATGACCCTAACATGTCCATATCCTTGAGAAGGCAGAAATACAAGCTATCCAGCTATGAACATGTGAGCATGCCCTACATTCAAAGACATGCCAACCAACCAAAATGGAGAAGGAACACACTGGAAGAACCAGTTACTCAGGAAGAATTAGTTGAAAGGGCTAGAAGGAATTTATTAAAAATGGCTGACTTAGAATCTCCTTCTGAGGTACTTAATCTGCCAAAGCCTCAAGAAGGAGCCGCTGCTTCATCTTCTACAACACATCAAGGGGCAGTGCAAACCATAGACCAAGATCAAAGCAGGGGCAAGGAAAAGGTTATGCAAGAGCAGCAACCCCAACAGGAACAGCAGCAAAAAGAACAACAGGGTCAGGGGAAACAAACAGCAGAGGCCCCAATGGCCACCCAAGAACAGACAACACCAATGGCACCTCCAAGGCAGGATTCTAGGGTTGACTCCTCTGTCCTCCAAACCCCTCAAAGGGAGGACGTGAGCAGAAAAAGAGAAAGGGAAACTCCCCTTACTACATCGCCAGAGAAGAGACAAAGATTAAATCCCTTCTCAGAAGAGGAAATGCCAAGCATGGAAGCCTCAGCCAGCTCCTTACAATAGGAGCAAGATAGGGCAGCATTAGGAGAAGTGAGCTCCTC
Source organism: Pinus taeda (assembly GCA_000404065.3). Classification (NCBI taxonomy): domain Eukaryota; kingdom Viridiplantae; phylum Streptophyta; class Pinopsida; order Pinales; family Pinaceae; genus Pinus; species Pinus taeda. The sequence goes on along the minus strand of APFE030381824.1, from coordinate 109,251 downwards.
AGGACAGAAGAAGGGAGGAGAAACAAGCATTAAATAGCAGTTCAAAGATATCAAGAGAAAGAGTGAACCAATAAAGATTCAACTCTACAATCACCTACTGAACATGGCTCCTACAAACCAACAAAGGCTCATGTCTGCCTTTGATACACAGGAGGGGAAAATGGTCATGAGCCACTTCACACCAACAGTGCAGCAACCACAATTAGCTGCAGACTATATCAGGACCAATTTGGAGGTCCTAGAAAAAGACATCCACCCAATGGATCAAATTGAGCTCCATAAACAGACGGGTGAGATGGTCTATGCCACATTGGTTGACAAGACCCTGGTCAACTACAGGCTGCAAAATAGCCTGAACAATACTGCGGCACAGCTTGAGTTGGAAAGGGCTTCCTCTCAAGCTAACGACAACAGAATCAAAGCCTTGGAAGAGATTATAATAGAGTTTGGGCATGATCCCAAAGATGTTAAGGCTGTGCAAGAAGTCCTCAGGCTAAGGGATGCTGATATGGCAGCAATGAAAAAGAAATTAAAAATCCCACCAACTCTTCACCCACAAACATAAGAGGTTGCCCAGCAGAGGCAAGAAAAGGGTGCAGCTTCTCTACTAATGACATTATACAAGGAGCTCATCCAAACTCAAGAAAAGCTGCAGGAGTCAGAGGCCACATTAGAAGCATCATTGCAGCAGAAGGAGGCGGGGCAAACCTCACAGCCACCTCCAGAAACAATAAACCTTGAGGAAACCCCTCAAGACACTACCCCTCCTAGCCAACAAGTGTAGAAAGAAGCCCCAGACACTTCAGCACCAACTACCTCAACACCAACAACAGAGAAAGCTGAAAGCCTGGACATGCAGAAGCTGAGGAAAAAAATTCAGGTCCTGGAGTCCCAGACGTCTGAGCTGAGCCAAGCCCAGGACAATCTGGCAAAAATAAATGAAAAATATGACAAATCAAAACAGAATGTGGCTGAGAGAGAGAGGGAGGTAAAGGCCCTCAAGAAAAGAATTCCTGAGCTAGAAAAGGAGCTCACGCTGGACAAAGTTACATCAGAGCTTAAAAGAGTCATCTGGGGCAATATTGGCCAGTCTATAACAGACCAGTGGGAGTATATTGAGGCCATATATGAGCAAATAACACTCATTGGAAGAGGACGCAAAGAAATACAAAGGGCAAGGGCATCTCTAGGCAGTATGCCTGAGATTGCCACCAGGATGATAGACGTGCTAAACTACAGGACAAGCTCCCAGATGATAAAGATGGGGATTGGAAACAGGACAGAGACCATCTCCCTAATCAGAAGAGTCCTCACATTAAGAAACCTGACTCAGACCCTGGAAAGAAGAACCCAGGACATCCAAGCAGATATTAATAAATTTCAGAACAGGTTTATGGCTTTACAGAACAGGGGGCTTCCTAGCCCATTGGATCCATCAGGAAAGTTACTCTCCCCTGAGAAGTATGCTAAGAGAGTAAAAAATTTTGCAGCAACTCAGATTTCAGAGGCAGCCAGTGCATCAACAGAAGCAGGACCAGTAACAGGGCAGATCCTCTTTGATAGAGTAGATGATCTATTTTTTATTAGGAATGAAATTACACATTTATTTGATGAGCCCCCTCATTTTTATAAATATACAGAGGCTGATGAGACCATGGGGTCAATTTTGAAACATCAGTTTCCTTCATCCGAGGTATGGGAAGAATTGATACGATTACTGTTAAACCAAAGTCGGTAATTGTGATTTTGCCTTTGAAAATATTTTGAACCTCATACACAGCAGGACAAAGACACATCACCAGGTATGCAGACAAAGGCTGAGCCAACTCAGCACAGGTACTCGGCCACAACAGCAGCATTAGAAGTCACAGGTGACAGGGCCGAGAAGACACAGGAAGTTACAACTGCACAGACACGTCATTCAGCAGTTATATCAAAGCGCTCAATCAACTCCGTGAGCCCCAAAGGTCAAGATTGTTCTGACAGGAGTTAAGAGCCTTTATAGTTCATTAAAGATTGTAATAAATTCTCATCTGCAATCCCTGTACGAGTGAAAGAAGATATTTTTCCTCTCAGATGACTCAATGCCTGAGATATTTTGTAATAGACTTCTATATATTCCCCCTTGCATTTGTTAGCAGGGGTTGGACTCTGGATGTAAGAAATCTCTTGATATCTATTCTGTTCCTCTTCTATTGTAAATCTTCAGACAACTAATACAAAGGATGATGGGATTTCCAAAGTGTTGTCTCTCTTGATGTCTTGCTGGTGTATGGCTGAATATTGCAGGATTCCTGTGTGTTTCATGGCTCAATAAGTTTTCTCATTTCTCTCTGTTACATGTTTGTTATCTTTCATATATCATTCATGTTTTCCATATATTAAATATCTAAATAGCAAGGAAAAAGAATAGTCTCAGGATTTAATCACAGATTACCCTGAGCTCAATCTAAGCTATTATAAATGTTTTCTTCAGTTATGGTAATGAAAGCGTAATTCTTAAATGCTACCTTTCACACTATGTCATCACAATGATCTATTGTTTCAGGAATTCAGGTAATGCTCCTAAGTAATAGGTCCCTTTCTCACATCCCAGCTCAATGAAGAATTCTTAACTGCTCTTTACTGGTTGATTCTCACTTCACCCTCACAATTTACAGTTTGTTTTATGAAATATATAAAGGCCCTGTAATTCCAGCTGCACTAAAAACCAGGATCTGAAGGAGACAACAGCTACAGACCCCATTTCCCAATGGATTAATTCATCTACAGATAACATTTCAAAACTATCAGAAAACATCCTCCCAACCAAACACAAAACAAACAAACCTTTACTTCATAACTAGCCTAAAAACTCCATTAAAACAGTGACAAACCTTACAGAGAGAGCCCTCTCTGATTACAGCTAGGCTAGAAGCTATAGTCCAAAGATTGGTTAGTAGTTACCCCGGCCGTATTCCCTTGGGAGTCATAGGGAACAACCTGGGTGTTAACAGGACCAACAATGCTAGTCTGGTCACTCCTGAAATATCAATCGACTCTACAGACTCCTATATACTAGAATCCACCATGATCAACAAGCCTCACCCAAACGCTTGTGGACTATCCAACTACAATTGGATGGAGAAAATTGGCCACTTATATTGATTTCACCAAATTCCTCCAACTCCACTCCTCTATGTGGTTCTCGTTTCATAAATTTTCATACTAGAATTGATAACTGCTCAAAATGAAATGAAAAATAATAATCTCTTGAAAGCATAAAATCAACACCCAAAACTACCTCACAAACTACATCGCAATCTCACCAAACACTGCATAAAATAATATGATCAATGCGTCAGTTAAAACCCTCTCTAAAACAAATAAAACTACTAACAACTAAATGTTTCGATCAAATAATAAGATGATGAATATAGTAGGAGAAAAAAATATCCAAATACACCTACAATCACTCGATGAAAATAACTTCTACCAATCCACACGTCATCTTCTCACTCAAAGCACATAAATGTTGGCTCAAACATATTCCTTCTAAATCCTTCTATATTTGCAAACTACTTCATAAAATATGCAATGAAACCCTCACACAGTTTTCATACTCTTCTCAACTCTCACACACAGTCGCCACATCAAAATATCCAACCATAATATCAATAAGCTTCCTAAAATATATGTATAAATCGAGGTGCTCAACACAATAATTAGTAAGAACTAGTGAGCTCCACAAACTATGTTCACATGCTTGATTTGATTTGGATTCAACTCATTGACTTGATGAAGCCACTAAATCTAGTTCATGAAGGATATTTTCAATTATAATCACATTCTAGAAGCTTGATAACCTTTTTCTAAATTTTACATGATGAGTCCTAAACAAGACAAGTCGTAAACATAAATAAACACCCGATGTGCACAAGGAATGAGGATAAGAACATGTTTTAGGCCTCAACGATAGTCACAACACTTCCAAATTTAGGTTGTAACCACTCCGACAACATAGTCTACTAGTCGTTAGAGCCTCCTGATGACATGAATGAGCCTATCTCCATGCGGTTAGAGAAGAGGATGGAGAAAACTTAGTCAAACCACCTCAAATATCTGCCAAACTTGAAGGAAACCTTCAATAACTCCTAAACACAACTCCAAACCTCTTTGACAAATTTTCAACTGATGAAATAGGCCAAAAAAATTTGTAATAATTTAGTGACATGCAAGCCCTAGTCTGCCAAACTCCTCCTCATGAACAACACCTCCAACTCCTCAAGTAGCTATAACAACATTTCCAAACACCTCCAGTGCTTGTAGCAACATCTCTAGCACTTGTAGCAGCATCTCCAACACCTACAACAGTAGCATGAAGTCATCCAACTACCTCCAACACTTGTATAGGCATGTAAAATTATCCAACTCAAGTAGTAACACTCCAGTTCTTCCAATGCCTATATAAGCATCATCAATCATATCGAAATTCATCATAACATACCTTACATCCATCTAGTAAACCTCCAAACCTTTTCCTATATCATGCAGTAGGTCATGTCATAACCATATTGATATCAATTCCAACCAACAAGACCAACATACCAAACACTCATCACACGTCAAGAGGACTACTAACATCATCAGGTTGACATATGGCCTATGATAAATAGTACCAAGACCCTGTTGACATCAATTCCAAAACTAAAATTCCAAAAGATTCTAGTACCTACAAGAATCCATATAATTCAAGTCCCTTGGAAAACTTACACGCCCATATGTTGGAAATAAATGGAAGACAAAACATGAATTCACATAAAAAATGAGCTATTTCTCTTCTATTAAACACACAAAACATGATAATTACAATGAACCCGATAAAGGGTATTTAAACCTTTTCCAACTAGCTAATTGCCTAAAATATATTGACATGCAACCACATCAAATCACACAGTCAAAGTCATCTATCACATAACTCGACTTGACTCAACACCCAAACACTCAACCACTCAATCACTTAGTTAACTAACTCTCTATGTTTAGCCAACTCCTCATGCAAGAGTAATTATCTTATTTTAACACTCCCCATTAATTACAATTGATAAACTATAACATGACTCATGACAACTCAAACATGCCTGCTGGTCTATGTCTCAGGTAGGCTTAAAACACCCAAGTTTATTTTGTGAAACTCAAATGCATCTTGTGATAATGACTTACTAAACATATCAACCAATTGATCACTAGATTTACAAGGCTTCAAGCGAACTTCTCCACTGCTCACAAGTTCTCTAATAAAGTGATATATAGTATCAATACATTTTCTCTTTTGATGAAACATTCTATTCTTGGATAGTGCAATCACTAAGGTGTTGCCACAATATATTGTTGTTGATCCTTGTTGTTTCTTCTTGAGTCCATCAAGTACTCTTCTTAACCGCACTACTTAACATGCTGCTGATGTTTCCACTATATATTCTTCTTCTGCTGACGAAAGTGTCACAATGGAATGCTTCTTAGATTCCCATGAAATCATAGCTGAACCAATCTAGAAAAAAAGACCAAAAGTGCTCTTCCCATCATCCAAACCGCCTGCAAAATTGCTATCTTTGTATCTAATCAAATCCTTCTTTTCTGTGGTTGGATACATAATGCCACAATCTCTAGTTCTTGCTATGTATCTCAAAATTCTTTTTTCTACACTCCAATGTGTGTCTTTTGGAGTCTCCATAAATCTTGAAATAAAACTCACTCCTTGCATGATATTTGGTCTTGTAGCTATGACATACATGAGGATACCAACCAATCTTTTGAATAAATTTGTATTGACATCTGATCCTTCATCATCCTTGCTTAACTTTGTACCCGTTGCAACTATTGTAGGGATAGGTTTGATATTTTCCATCATGAATCTTTTCAATAAATCTTTGGAATATTTATTTTGAAGAATAAAATTTCCTTTTTCAGATTGCTCAACTCCTATGTCAAGAAAATATTTCATGAGACCAAGATCTTTCATCTCAAATTCTTTCATCACGGATACTTTAAATTCATCTATGTCAAAAAGACCTGAAAAATCATGTCATTAACATATAAGCAAACAATCAAAATATGCCCATGCTAATTTACCTTTGTGTATAAGGTATGCTCAACGTTGCTTTTACAAAATCCATTCTTAATCATGTAGTTGTTGATTTTACTATACCAATCTCTAGGTACTTACTTCAATCGATAGAGCACTTTCTTCAACCTGTAAACTTTCTCTTCATTACTATAAACTTCATATCCTAGAGCTTGCTCCACATAAATTTCTTCTTCTAGAATTCCATTCAAGAAGGCTGATTTCACATCCATCTGATATAATTTCTGCTTGTTCTAAGTTGTTGTGGCTAGAACTGCTCTTACATTATCTAATATGGCTACCGGAGCAAACGTTTCTCCAAATTCTATTCCTAGTTGTTGCGAGAATCCTTTTGATACAACTCTTGCTTTAAATCTGTCAATTTCACCCTTTTCATTCAACTTTGTCTTGTACACCCACTTCACACAAATGCGATTTTTTTTCCTTTGTTAAATCAACCAAACCCCATGTGTCATTCTCTTCAATAGCTTCAATTTCTTCATTCATGGCTTGCACCCAATTTTCATCTTTGATTCTTCTTCAAACGAAGAAGGTAGGAATGAAGACAATGCAAAATGTGAACTAAAATCCAAATCATCATAAATATCTTTCAAACTTCTCATCTTCTCTTACCATTGGTTGATTCATCCCCTAATTTATTACTGGGAGAATCTCGATCTACTGATCTACTTGACGATCCATGTTGATCTCAAAATCTTGGAGTCCTTGTTGGTGTTTCTTTGTTTGGTGTGTTTACCTATGATTCTTGCTACTCCTTTTCTGCAACATCATCTTCTTCCACCAATGACACTTGCACATTAATTGTTTTATCTATAGGTCTATTCCATTACTCTTGTTCTTTGAACACAACATCTCTGCTAATTATGGTCTTCATTGTGACAGGGTTATACAGTTTGTAAGATTTTGATTGCTCACTATAACTAGTGAATATGCATTTTTCACTTTTATCATCCAATTTTCCTCCTCGCTCCTTAGGCACATGTGCATAAGCTACACATCCAAATACTCTGAGATGAGAAACATTGCAATACATACCTGACCATGCTTTTTTTGGTACTCTATTCATTACACTCTTTGTAGGAGATCTATTGATCACATAAATAGCACATGAAACTGCTTCTGCCCAATACTCATTAGACAAGTTTCTGCCTTTCAACATGCTTCTTACCATGTTCATAATTGTCCTGTTCTTTCTCTCCAATACAACATTTCACTACAGCATGTACCTAGTTGTCAATTGTCTTCTAATCCCATGTTGTTTGTAGTAAGCATGGAATTCCTTTGAGTCATATTTGCCACCATGATCTGACCTCAATATCTTGATTTTTCGATCACTTTGGTTATCTACTAAGGCTTTGAACCCTTTGAACTTTACAAAAGCTTCAGACTTCTACTTCAAGAAGAAAACCCAAGTCTTTCCGTTGTAGTCATCAATGAAAGTGAGGAAGTAGCAACTTCCACCAATCAACTGTGTCCTCATAGGCCCACACAAGTCTATATGCACTAGCGTAAGAGGTTTCTTTGTTATGTATGCAACTCCCTTTGGAAAACTTTCATGGTGTTGTTTTCCCAAGACGTAACACTCACAAGTACGAGCAGGCTCTTTGATGGGAGGTAATCCTCTGACCATCTATTTCTGCTACAACAATATTAATCGAGAAAAGTCCAAGTGTCCAAATCGAAAGTGCCATATCCAATAATCATCAGAACATGCAACTATAAAAGAACTCACGTGACCAGTATAATCCAAAATTAGAGTAAAGAGTCTATTCCTCGTCATCTTTACCTTTACTCTCAACTATTTTCTTGGGGGTGTATCATATATACCACGTTATTGACCTTAAATGATAGCTCTGTATAATAAGATTGACCTTTGACCTCTGTGTAATAAGCTCTATATAATGATAGCTCACAAAGAAGTTCTTTTATAATAAGCTTGTTCAAAAATTCCCTTTCGATAAAAACGTAAGTTTTATTTTATATATAAAAAAAAAAACTTAATTTTTTTTTCAATTTTTTTTTTTATTATGTTTCAAAAACTTTATCTAAGAAATATATTTTAATGAAACCATTTGTTTTTAGTGTGCTCTCTTTTCAATAGGAGACTTACACTTAGTAAATTCAACGTCTATAAATCTGTCATATGAACCTTTGAGACTTTACTGTGCTCCTTATAACTTACTCCTTTGAGACTTTACGGTACTCCTTTGAAGCATTAACACATTGTTCACACTAACCAGTTCTTTTGACTAATTCAAATGCATGTTAACGTCTCTCATTAAAGAAAAGTGCTACATTAGTCTCGTAACAGTGTGGAGTTATATCAATCTGCGTACATTCCAAAGCACGTAAGCCTTTTTATTGTTAACACGACTCACCTAAATGCGATATAAGACCTTGTAGATAACTTGCCGGATATATTAATGCTCAAACACCATGAGAAGAAAATATATTTCTCCTCTCACATGGATTGTTGCTAATCCATTCTCCCTCACTCTGATACCAATTTGTTGGATAGATAGAGAAGACAAAACATGAATTCACACAAAACACGAGGTGTTTCTCTTCTATTGATGATACACAACATGATGATTACAATGAACCGGGTGAAGGGCATTTAAAGCTTTTCCAACTAGTTAATTTCTTAAAAGGTCTTGACATGCAGCCACATGCAATCACACACTCAAAGTCGTCTATCACTTAACTCGACTTGACTTAACACTCAAACACTCAACCACTCAATCACTTAATTAATTAACTCTCTATGTTTAGCCAACTCCTCATGCAGGAGTAATTATCTTATTTTAACACCGTATGTATCACAGTTAGTGGGGACGTGTTCCCAAGTTCAACATTGTTTGATCAAGAGCTGCCTTTTAACAATATCCTACAACTAAAATCTAGATTAAAGTGTGTAACATTGTAGAAAACTTTATAATTATAGCAGTATTTGTATGTTGATATTATTTTATGAATTCCTATCCATATTTATGGGTTTTACTACATGTCCTTTCCTCTGTAATGCACTTAAGTGGTTTGTCTCTTTGTTGTTAATTTTACACAAAGAAGAGAAAATTTGGAAGTGCCATAATTTCCCCTTTATTATCACACTCCAAATGTAATTTTTATTGAAGAAAAAAATGCACATGAAATAGTAAGAAATTTGTTGCGATTAAATGCCTCAAGTAAAAGTGATGGCTGTTCTTGGAAAATTTGGTGGTGATTTCTCTAATTTAATTTCATTTTAGATAATAGTAAGATGTTGAATACAGATTCTTAATAAGTTGTTGGCATTAAAATTATGTGTTATAAAATATGTTCTTAATTCTTGAATCCACTTCTATCTTTATTTTTTTCTATAACCATGAATCCATTTTTTCTATAAGAAATCATGTAACTATTTTATTTATAACGAGGATTTACCATTGTGCTGGATGCAGAAAATCCATTGACTGAGTTATATTATACATGATTAACTTTGGAATAGATTACACAATTGAGTCTTCCTCCAAAGAAAATTCCAATTCTTTGTAATAACCTTTTCTATTTGGGTTTTCCAAACAATCACAAACAAAAGTAGGATAGCTACAAATTTTAGGGGGTGGTCTGTCATACATTTTCAAAAGTCACAAATATGGATTCCATATTAGTGACAAATTATTTTGCTCTCTTTATTTATGTTATTTCTTTTGGTTGATCAGTGTTATGGTAAATTTTGTTGAAGGAGGGTCACAAAATTGATTGTTATATATTTGTACATGTTAATACTTCCCTAAAGGGTCTAAAATCTAAAGGAAGAAAATAAATCAGGATAGGAATTCAACCTAAAAATCTGTATGCAATGGTCTAATGGGGTCTTTAGCTACATGAGAACCAAGGAAAGGAGTCTATCTCTTCCCTTTCATATCTCATAGACTCTGTTTCCTCCTACTGCAATCTCCATCTTAATACTTCCCTAAAGGGTCTAAAATCTAAAGGAAGAAAATAAATCAGGATAGGAATTCAACCTAAAAATCTGTATGCAATGGTCTAATGGGGTCTTTAGCTACATGAGAACCAAGGAAAGGAGTCTATCTCTTCCCTTTCATATCTCATAGACTCTGTTTCCTCCTACTGCAATCTCCACATACCACATATAAGGCATTATCTCCAACAAAACAAAGTTTACTGGCTCTGCCACCTTGGATGGACTTTTTGTCTTTCTTATTTTGGTACTTGTCTCAAACTCCAAATTTAACATTTTGACTCATCCCATTGCAAAAGAAACATGTTTTGAGGCACCTTCGTTTGACTGTCATTTTAACCCTACTCGATGCAACTTTTTACCTTGAAATCTCATAATAAAATCAAAATGTTGTCCTTGCTACATGAAAGCGTGTAGACCCTAAATATGAAGATCATAAGATTGTGTTGATGAGGCTCATCATTGGGTAAAATATATGAACCTTAATACATCTCCAAGCTTACTAAAATAAACTCTTCTCATAATTCTTTACATGTATTAACTATATTTTACTTAATGGGATGAGTAAAACTAAGATGTTATGTCTAGTGGTCTAATGTGCATTGATTACAGCTTTCTGGGAGCAAGTTATGGCTAATTAAGGTGTAGGAAGTGGAATGGGATAAGAAGGAGAGATTATAGGAGATGAATTTCCCTCATTAAATCCTCAATCACTCGAATATCTCTCAATCAAATCACACCAGCATGGAGTTCTAACCAACTGAGTCATCAGGATCATTGGCAGCTAAGCTAGTGATAGTTAAGAACAAGTTAATCATAAAATTGGTAGCTAAGACTCCTTAGATTTGAGGAAGTTGTTGAAAAATTCACTTTATAAATAAAGAGGCCTAGAGACTCATTAGGATTTAGATTTTTTATGCAAAATAGCTAAGCACTTTCGAGTTGAAGGATTGTGACGAAACACTATTATCTATTTTTTGATATGTTAATAAAAATGACCATTCAATTCATCCAGCACTAAGTTGACTCAGAGGGCTGAAGCTCTTGGGTTCGGGCCCATCCCTAGTAGAAAATGTTCCTCTTACTGTACTTGTATGCTTATGTTACTTCATACATTACTTGTTAAACCGATTTTGGCATTGTTACATTGCAAGTATTGGTGAATTTGATTAGTTTGCTTCCACTTGTGCATAGCTTTTGTTATCACTGAAAAGATTTCAAAGGAAAAGGGTAAGGTAAGGAAGAATTGGTCTTGGTCATTCTCATCGTTTCTTTTAAGGATATAGTCTTGTTCCCTTTGTTAAATATGGTCAACAATCTTGTTTTACCCACCATTGGTCCCACACTTATTCAAAGTGTCATGTGTTAAGGTTGTTTCAAAAAGTTACATGCATTTCGAAATCAACTAGGAGTTTTCGTAGTGCAAACTCACAAAAATACACTATGTGCGCTACGAAAACACCTAGACATTTTCGTAACTAGGAGATTTCATAGCGCAAAACACAAAGTTTACACTAGTTGCGCTACAAAATCAGGGGTTTCTTCCAGATCTTGTCTAACTATCTTTTCCATCAAAATTCGTTAATTATTCATCACCATGTATCAGTCCTTGAACCATGCATATCACATGCAGCCATTCATCCTCATCATTAGAGTTGTTAGGTGTCTTGGTATGCTTAGGTTGCAAGTTTCAAAAAAGAGCCAAGTATTCACAGTTATGATTTAGGTTTGGGTTCAGGCATGAAGAGCACATTGATAGGTGTCCAATTTGAATTCTTTGAAGATCAAGCAAGGCAGCGTTCCTTATCTATTGCAAGCGAGGCAACTTTCCTTATCTATTGCAAGCGAGGCAGTTTTCCTTATCCATTGCAAGTGAGGCAGTGATCGAAATTGAGATGGTGCATACTTCTTTAATATCCACGTTGCAAGAATTCCATGGAGGAGTATACGAAAAGAAAGGAGCCCAAAAGACCATTAGTAATTCAAGACACACCCCTGCAGGCTAGAAAAAGGGAAAGGTTAGATCAAAGAAAATATACAAGAACAATTCACAGGTGAAACGGTACAAAGAAGAATAACTAGGAGCAGGTTAGCTAAAAGAAATCACATAGCCATTTTGAAAAAATTCATGGCAGATGGAAAGGCCATTTCAAGCAAAGGAAAGATCAAGAGAGTTGAATTTTTGGCCTCAAGTTGTGTTTTTAAAATTACACAGCAGTTTCGTAGCGTGCTACGAAACTGCTGTAGTTGCACATTATGATTTCATGGACCAATGTTGAAAGACAAAGGCAAATCTTCTTGAAGGGGAACCTCTAAAAAGGATCATTTAAAATGTGTCAATATTCATCAAGGTAAAAACAAGTAGAGGAGAGACATTTTCGAACTCCAAACTTTATCAATCAACTTACCAGTCGAACTGTCTTCTTGTTTTTACCAGTCAACTTCTAGAAGAGTTTCTGAGTGGTTGAAAACTCATCTCTAAAAGTGAAAGAGGTTTTCATTTCTAAAATATTGAAGTACAAAAACCTCTTTCAATTTCTTCAAATCCATTATGATATGGAAGAAATGAAGGACCAAACGTGTGCTATGAAACTATTGTATGTGGAGTTTTTCACAAGAATATTTCTCTGTTTTACACTTGTTTTTGAAAGACACATTATGGATATCTGGAAAAGTATTTTGAAAAACCAAGCAAAATTTTTGTTCTAGACATCAGGGACTACAAAAACCTCCTTCAGTTTCGAAAATTGTGTCATTGATGAGGAGATAAAGGCTCTGTCCCATGTGCCATTTTCAGAGATCCTAAACCTAAAAACAGGGGAACATGTTCCCTAATTTCTAGGGTTTGTCTTCAGCAGTCAGATGACCACGTAGTAGGCTTCATCAAATTCGAATTATTGAGGTTACAAGTTTTCAAGAATGCTTTAAATGCTTAGGTAAGGTTTTTGTAATCATGATAAGGAGTTACACTCCTAGTTGTATTAGGTCTCTAGGACTGCTAGTTAGGTGTCATTTGCATTTAATAGTTAGTTGTAAGTGTTAATAGGTGTCACTGATGGAAAATTCGAATTATCTTGATGACGGATGATGGAATATTAATTGTAAATGTTATATATAGAGGAAGAGGTCGAATTAGCAAAGGGTTGAAGACTTTTTGGGCTAGCTGCTGCTTTATGCTATGAACTATAATTAGTAATGTAGTGAGGTTTTTCTAAACAAATCTAAGTTCTCATGGGGTTAATGTTGCCTTGACTTATATGTTAATTTTAATCATTTCCAGTACATCTCATTGATATTACTTAGAATTCACAACTATGTGCTCTGACTTCTTTTAGAAATGAGATGACTGTGTCTTTTTGCAGTTTGTGAGTAAACAATCTTTGAACTACTACTAGTAATTTTCATTACTATTACTCAGAATTCATAACCCTATGCTCTGACTTCCTTTAGTAATGGAATTATTGTGATGACCTATTTCCTTGAGTCAATTATCTTTGTTTGGAAACCCCATTTTCCTCAGCTCTCATGTCAAGAAACCTTCCCACTGAATTTATTGACTTGTTGACTCATAGCCCAATGGTAGCAAGCCTTCATCTTTTCAACCTACAAACACACAAACCCAGGATAGAGTTAGCCATCTATATTATCATCAATCAATATCATTAATCCTTTGAGAGAGCCCTCTCAGGATGAGGAGGCTAAGCCTTAGCTAAAATATTGGTTTGAAATAGTTACATTGAGAGAGTCTGATTAGCAGCCTATCAGGGACCTATTTTGGTGATAACATTTTGGTACGTCTGTCGGGAGCCTGAAGTCTATTAATTACCGAAATTAAGAGGCTAAACTTCTGAAGGTAACAGGAGCTCAGACATCTTTTTGAGGCTACAAAAATACCTTGTCTACTCCACACATCAAATAATAAATGGGAAGGTGACTCCACTGCTAGAAGATCAGTAGATTGATGAAGTTTCAAGATGAGTTCCACTGCAAGAATGAATGCCAGGTATGCTCCTATGAATCGGTCTCATATCCCCAGTTTTCCAAATCCTATGCCAAAGGTTTATTGGTTAGAGGATCTTCCAATATTCAAAGATGAAAAGAAAGGCAATGCTGCTCTTCATTTGGTTAGGTTCCATATGCATGTATGCAGTCTTAAGGCTCATTTCCCTGAAGATTGTCTCATGAAGATGTTTATGACCACTTTGGAAGGAAAAGCATGGTATTGGTATAAAATCTTGGAAAATGGTTCATTATATTCTCTTGATAATTTCCATGATGCATTATATGACATGTATAAAGAGTGTCATCCCTCCTTATTGCTGGTCAAAGATTGTTGTAAACATTCTATGGGTTTTATTCAATATTTGGAGGATTGTTATAATGATGATGAAATTATGGACGAAGAAATTTTAGAGGCTCTTCATAACAATACATTTAAAAACCAAGAAGAAAGTATAACATCCCATGAAATGAAACATGAAAGCCAACAGGGGTTTATTTATGAAAACCATGTTCAATCCTCTGATATGAATGAGAAGATGCAGCAAACTTGCCAGTATTTTGATCAAAATGAGTATGAAAATGATTACAAACACCAAGAAGAAATGATGCAAGAAATTTTTTATAACCCTCAGGTAGAGGAAAAGGTTGTTCAATTTTGTAACTCCATTCAGAAATCACACCACAGTAATCTGCAATCTAAAATTTTGTAACTCCTTGCAGTAGCTTGCATCAATGAATGAACACAATAGTGAGGAAAAATACATTGTCTATGGGAATCATGTAGAAAGGCAGTTGGATATCATATCAAATAAATCGTGTGTGGCTGAGGATCAATTGTCTGAAGAGATAGAATGTTATGATGATTATCAAAATAACCATGTTCTCTTTGACCCTATAAATGAATACATGGCAAAGTTTTGCACGTCAGTATTTCATTTTCATTTGCATTATGAAGATCATATACATTATAAGTTGATTTGGTCATCTCACTATCATGGCTATTGTGAGGTTGAATGCAGTCAAGAGCCTCCAATACCAAAAAGGACAATTGATTGGCTTTATTGGAAATATCATGTTGCTTGAGCTACAAGTGGAGCTTGCAGCTGATAGGGTAGGTAGGTAGGAAAATGCAAATAAGCTCAAGGTTGACTGAGAATTTTTTTTAGTAGATATAGACTTCTCTCTCCTACAGTGATCATCAAACTCAAGCCTGAGGTGAAGGCCCAAGAAGCTTGAAGGGGATGCTTGTCAAGCAAATTTAGGTTTGTCGTAAGAGGATGAAGCACTGGACCTACAAGTTCTTAGTGTACCACAAGAGAACACTATCCCAAGTGGAGCCACTGTTATCACTGAAAGGATTTCAGAGAAAAAGGGTAAGGTAAGGAAGAATTGGTCTTGTTCATTTTCATTGCTTCTTTTAAGGATAGAGTCTTGTTCCCTTTGTTAAATATGGTCAACAACCTTGTTTTACCCACCATTGGTCCCACACTTATTCAAAGTGTCATGTGTTAAGGTTGTTTCAAAAAGTTACATGCATTTCAAAATCAACTAGGAGTTTTCGTAGCGCAAACTCACAAAAATACACTATGTGCGCTACGAAAACACCTAGACAGTTTCGTAACTAGGAGATTTCGTAGCACAAAACACAGAGTTTACACTAGTTGCGCTACGAAATCAGGGATTTGTGCCAGATCTTGTCTAACTGTCTTTTCCATCAAAATTCGTTAATTATTCATCACCGTGTGTCAATCCTTGAACCATGCCTATCACATGCAGCCATTCATCCTCATCATTAGAGTCATTAGGTGTCTTGGTATGCTTAGGTTGCAAGTTTCAAAAAAGAGCCAAGTATTCACAGTTATGATTTAGGTTTGGGTTCATGCATGAAGAGCACATTGACAGGTGTGCAATTTGAATTCTTTGAAGATCAAGCGAGGCAGCTTTCCTTATCTATTCCAAGCGAGGCAACTTTCCTTATCCATTGCAAGTGAGGCAGTGATCTAAATTGAGATGGTGCAGACTTCTTTAATATTCACGTTGCAAGAATTCCATGGAGGAGTATACAAAAAGAAAGGAGCCCAAAAGACCATTAGTAATTCAAGGCACACCCCAGGAGGCTAATAAAAGGGAAACGTTAAATCAAAGAAAAGATACAAGAACAATTCACAGGTGAAATGGTAAAAAGAAGAATAACTAGGAGCAAGTTAACTAAAAGAAATCACACAACAATTTTGAACAACTTCATGGTAGATGGAAAGGCCATTTCAAGCAATGGAAAGATCAAGAGAGTTGAAATTTTGGCCTCAAGCTGTGTTTTTAAAATTACACAGCAGTTTCGTAGCGCGCTATGAAACTGCTGTAGCTGCACATTATGATTTCATGGACCAATGTTGAAAGGCAAAGGCAAATATTCTTGAAGGGGAACCTCTAAAAAGGATAATTTAAAAGGTTTCAACATTCAACAAGGGAAAAACAAGTAGAGGAGAGACATTTTTGAACTCCAAACTTTATCAATCAACTTATCAGTCGAACTTTCTTCTTGTTTTTACCAGTCAACTTCTAGAAGAGTTTCTGAGTGGTTGAAAACTTGTCTCTGAAAAGTGAAAGAGGTTTTCATTCCTAAGATACTAAAGTACAAAAAAATCTTCCACTTTCTTCAAATACATTATGATATGGGAGAAATGAAGGAGAAAAGTTTCGCTATGAAACTGATGTAGGTGCAGGTTTTCACAAGCATATTTCTCTGTTTTACACCTATTTTTCAAAGACACATTCTAGATAGCTGGAGAAGTATTTTGAAAAACCAAGAGAGGTTTTTGTTCTAAACATCATGGAATGCCAAAACATCCTTCAGTGTCAAAAAATGTGTCATGGATTAGGAGATAAAGGCTTTGTCCCACGTACCCTTTTCTGAGATCCTAAACCTAAAAACAAGGAAACATGTTCCCTAATTTCTAGGGTTTGTCTTCAGCAGTCAGATGACCACGTAGGAGGCTTCATCAAATTCGACTTATTGAGGTTGCAAGTTGTCAAGAATGCCTTAAGTGCTTAGATAAGGTTGTTGTAATCATTATAAGGAGTTACACTCCTAGTTGTATTAGGTCTCTAGGACTGCTAGTTAGGTGTCATTTGCATTTAATAGTTAGTTGTAAGCGTCAATAGGTTTCACTGATGGAAAATTAGAATTATCTTGATGAGGGATGATGGAATAGTAATTGTAAATGCTATATATAGAGCAAGAGGTCGAATTAGTAAAGGGTTGAAGACTTTTTGGCCTAGCCGCTGCTTTATGCTATGAAATATAATCAGTAATGTAGTGAGGTTTTTCTAAACAGATCTGAGTTCTCATGGGGTTAATGTTGCCTTGATTTATATGTTACTTTTAATCATTTGCAGTACACTCATTGCTATTACTTAGAGTTCACAACTATGTGCTCTGAATTCTTTTAGAAATGAGATGATTGTGTCTTTTTGAAGTTTGTGAGTAAACAATCTTTGAACTACTAGCAGTAATTTTCGTTACTATTACTCAGAATTCATAACCCTATGCTTTGAATTCCTTTAGTAATGGAATTATTGTGATGACCTATTTCCTTGAGTCAATTATCTTTGTTTGAAAACCCCATTTTCCTTAGTTTTCATGTCAAGAAACCTTGCCACTGTATTTATTGACTTCTTGACTCCATCGCCCAATGGTAGCAAGCCTTCATCTTTTCAACCTACAAACACACAAACCTAGGATAGAGTTAGCCATCTATATTATCATCAATAAATATCATTAATCCTTTGAGAGAGCCCTCTCAGGTTGAGGAGGCTAAGCCTTAGATAAAACATTGGTTTGAAATAGTTACACCGAGATAGTCTGATCAATAGCCTATCAGGGACCTATGTTGGTGATAATAGCTTTAACAATAGCATTAGAGAGATAAGGAAATATAAAACAAAGTCTGATAATAGGTAGATATTACCACATTCCTCCCTTATGGGACCACAGTTTGAGGAAAAACTCTCATTCAACCAAAAAGACAAAATTCGCATTCCTTATGCAATTTAGGGTTTTTCTGCTAAAAAGTTTTAACATCTTTATATTATAGAAGACATGTTGTAGTTTTCATTTCTGATATACTAAGTTTCATACTAGATTTCATGTTTATCTCATAATAGGTTTCAAGCATTTCCATGCACGATGCTAGAAAATAGATGGTGCAAATTATGTTTCCTTACATTGTTGTAAATCCTTCTTGTTTTGAAATGATTTATGCATAAATGCCAACAATGACCTGTATTTTCTAGGAGTTTCAATATTGTCAGAAGACCAAATATCATCAACATCATCCAACCCATACTCATCCATGATCATTAAATGCCACTATGTTCTCAATCTGAGCTATCATTTCACAAGGACAACGTGCCATGCTTGTTGAGAAAATCCAACCATCATAGAGCTTTTATTTGAGTTTTAAGTGACTTCCAACTACTTCCTTTCCTTATTCCTTTAATCACTTAGCTTTTTTTGTCTCCATACCACCATCCAAATCAATCATTATGATTTCAGCCTATTGCTGTAGGAAAATAGGGGATCATGTAGGTGAAGTAGGACTTCTTGTAGACATCCTCTAAGAAGACATGTAATGGCCTGTTTTGAGCCTGATTTGTGAAAAATGCATCATGAAAGCTAGGAGAAGACCCATGCTTGCTTCTAAGACATTTGACCCTTCACACTCATCTATCTCCATACCTATACTGCCTTCCATGCAATCAATAAGGATTAGCATTCATGTTTTCACAAAAATACAAAAGTAAAAAGGTGGTTATGCTTATTCATGTGCAAAACAGTTAAGTGTTTGATAAGATCAGATTTCAACCTTAGGTTAGTTAGAATTTTACATTTGTTAAATTATAGTTCTTCTAAAGCAAGGTATCTTAACAAATTTCTAGATGATTTGTCTATTTTAGGAATCTATTTCAGTCTTTCATTACTACAGTAAATAGCATTTCAATCCTATTAATTAGGCTAACAGTATACTTTCTCAATTGGTAATCAAACTTATTCTAAATCAATAGAAGTTTGGTTTTAGAAACCCTAGTGTTTTATTTCCCGGCTCAGTAGTGACAAAGAGTGGACCCATTAAATCTATTTATGTATACAACACTGTACCTCCAATTTCGTAGGAACCCCGAGTTGATGAAGTAAATTGGGTAGCCCCAGGACTTGCAAGATTCTTACTGTAATACTGGTGCTCATCACTTTTTGGTGTCATTGTCAGGGAGGGGTCTGAGTAGATGTGATTTCTACTTTCTTTATTCCATTTGTTATTTCTCTCTTTCTTCTATTAGTTTTATTTTTGCAAAGTAGTTGTAAGCTTGTTTGCTTTGCTTTTTATTCTACAAGTGCTTTCATTCAAAAGTTAGTTTCAATTTAGTTTGTCTTTTCAATTTTGAAATTAGTCTTAAATCTTTAAAAAAAGCAAAACATTTCTTTCATGCATTATAGGAATAGGGATAACTTAGGAAAATTTCTATCAAATACCCCAACACTTCAAACAACCAACCTTCCCTCTTCTTCAGTGGTTGTGAATTAGAGGTCCCCTTAGGCACCAACTAGAGCTTTTTTAATAGCCTATAGGGAAAGAAGAAGAACCCATTCCAACTGACATAATAGCTGAAAATAGAAATGAGGGGAAGATATAGAAAGAATTAAGATTTATTTTCCCATCAGAGAAACTAATGGTGATGCCAAGATGAAAAAGATAAGCCCCTCTACTCTTCCTCATTTCCATGGCCTAACCTCAAATGATCGAGATACTTTCTTTTTGAATATTTTGTCATATGATGAGCTTATGGTTACACCACTGATGATTAGAAGTTGAAATTATTCCCATCCACTCTTAATGATGCATCTCTATGGTGGTTCATGGGTTTACCTGGGGATAGTATCACAACTTGGGCTCAGATGCAACAAGGTTTCAACAACAAGTAGAGCGACTACTGTAGGTCCAAAGACACCAAAGAGGAAATTTTTAGGATGAACTTGGGGCATGATGAGTCCTTAGAGGATGATGAGGAAAAATTACAAATCATATATAAGAGGGCTAGGTGCACACTTAATCCTAAGTCACTTAATCTAGCCCTACTCATGGGGATAGGGAAATAACTCTTGGATGCCCTAAATCTACTATTAGGAGGGAATATATACTAGCTATCGTATGAGGATATCAAGACGATTTTTAAGAATTATTCTAGGGTAGCTATAAAAAGGGGCAGGGTTAGTCAAATAGTGGCGAATTCATCCTCTTCAAACACGTGTATAAGGAGTGAAATTGTTAACATGTAGGAAAATTTTAAGAGTGAAATGTTGCAAACCCTTGCCTTGCATATGGGCACTATGCAAATCAAGAGGAAGTAGGAGGAATCAGAGAGAGAATTAGTCATATTTTTCCCTAGATGCATAAGGCGGCACCTTAGGAATGAATGCCCATAAAACCTTACAAAAATCTTCTCAGTTTGTGAAGAAAACAACTCCACGGACAAGTGCCCTTCTTTATCTAGACTAAAAGTTGTGTATAAGGGAATTGAAGGGGTGAATGGACAAGTCTCCTACATAAATCAATGGAGGCCTCATTCACCTAGAACATACCAGTACGACATGCAAGGTTCATGCTATGCATATTACAATCCTAACCAAAAAACATCCATTCCCTCTTGGGTCCACCCTACTTATCCCTCAAGGTGTACACCTTCTCCCTGGCCTTTTTCACCTTAGTACCATTCCCAACTAACCAACCAGCCATTTGATCCATATACTCCCCCACAACCTTAGTGGAATGCACCACCCAAAGGGTGAAGGCCCCCATCCAAGAATGCTCCAGCTTTATTGCCTTGACCTCCATCTTAACCACAACTTTTACACTCTTCTCCACCTAAACAACCTAAGATACCTACCCAACCAAACTTGAACCCAAAAACAAACAAGCACAACAATTCTACAATGGATAGACATCTTACCCTACTTATGCTATGCAAAATTCAAGAAATCAACCTTAGGTTAGAGAGTTATCCCACATAACCAACCTCCATCTCCACCCAAGGAGAGTGAGGAGGAAAGAGATGAAAGTATGCCTAGAGTGAATTCACCAAACTTTCTTGGAAGATTAACTCATCCATTGCAGCATACCCCATAAGAGAATGAACTTTCGGGTGAATTAAAAAATCTCTGTGTTAAAATCCCACTTCTCCAAGCTATTAAGGATGTACCTATTTACAACAAATTGGTTAAAGAGAAGTGTTTCAAACATCTAGGTAGGAGAAAAATTCCCCTACCATTAATGTCATTAGACAAATATCTGACTTGATGTTAGGGTAGGTAATTTGCCCAAAGTATTTAGACCTTGGAAGCCCTGTAGTAGATGTACAGATCAATGGAACCATTGTCCCCCATACCTTGATTGATCTTGGGATTACCATTAATGTAATGACTAAGGACACCATGCTCAAGATGAATCTCCAAGGTTCATTAAGAAATACAACGACAGTGTTTCACCTTGCAGATCGATCCATAGTATCCCCTCAAAGGATTTTTGATGATGTGATGGTCTCCATTGACTCCTGGGAGTGCCTTGTAGAATTCTTAGTTCTCCAACATAAGACCACATTGAATGGTTATCTTCTCATACCTGGGAGGCCTTGGTTAGTCGATGTCGATACCTACATAAGTTGCAACGCTGGAAACATGACTATCAAAAATGGGCATCTATACAAGAAGTTGGTCATGCACCCTCCTTCTCAACCATATTTATAAAATGACTTACCTTTATTGCTAGAAGGGGAGGAAGAAGATCAAGTCTACTCCTCCCAACTCTATACCCCAGAAACAACCATAGGAGGAGGACAACCTGATGAAGATGATTTGATTGAACAAATCCTCCAAAATCTTACTCCCAACACCATGTTTCTGGAGGTAGTGAAGGAAACCAAGAACATCCATGAGACTAATCTATTCTTAGCTAACTCAAACATTACTCTTTTCAAGAAAATAGAATTTGGTCGTGAAAGAACACTGAAACTCAACCTCTCTCTCTCTGTACACCAAGAACAAGAGTTGTGTAAATGTTAAGAGAGAATTTGGAGGAATTTTCTTGGAATTACAAAGAAATGAAGGGAGCACACCCCTTGGTGTTTACTCACCACATTTACATCAAAGAAGGTTGCAAACAAGTTTGACAACCCCGAAGGAGAATGAATCCAACTATCAAGGAGTCAAAGAAGAGTTGCAAAAGTTGTTAGATGCAAGATTCATTTACCCTATCTTGGATAGTGAGTGGGTGTCTTCACCTACATTCACCTACCTTCACCTATCCATGGGGTACTTTCACTTATAGGTTCCTTCCTTTTGGTTTGTGCAATGCCCTTGCCACTTTCTAGAGGGCAGTCCTGAGTATCTTTGTAGAGCTAATCCATGATGCAATAGAGATTTATATGGATGACTTTACACCATATGGGTGTGATTTTCAGGAGGCTCTCTCTAACCTGGGTAAGGTGTTGAATAAATGCATTGAAATGAACTTATCCCTAAGTCCCAAAAAATGTGAGATCTTGATGACTGCAGTGACTGTTCTAGGTCACTCAATATCCTAGGAAGGACTTTAGGTAGACCCAAATAAGATAGCCATCATCAAAATGGTCCTGACTCCGCAAAATAGAGGGATGTCAGAATTTTTTTAGTTTTATCTGGATACTATAAGAGATTTATGAAATATTTTAGCAAGTTAGCTTCTCCTTTATTTTCATTATTGGTCAAAGACTCCAAATTGTTATGGTCAAAAAGCTGTCAAGAGGACTTGGACACCCTAAAGGACAAGTTCACTACTGCACCTATTCTTGGTGGCGCAAATTGGGATCTTATTTTTCATATCCATGCTTATGCCTCGAACAAATCCATCGGAGCATCTTTAGGCCATATAGATGACACGCTGCGTTATGCCATTTCCTTCATCAGTAGGAATATGTCGAAAGTTGAGCCAAACTACACAGTGATTGAAAAAGAGCTCGTAGTTGTTATGCATTCATTGAATAAATTTTTCTTTACATTACTCATTACCAAACATTTGTACATACCAACCATTTTGCAATTAAATAATTGATGAATAAACCTGATGTAAATGCCTGGATCATTAGATGGTTACTTTTATTGCAACATTTTTAATTTAGCTATTATTGATAAGCCTAGAAAGGAGAATGTTGTTGCCAATTTTTTATCCAGATTGAATTTTATTATAGGGGAGGAAGGAATGGTTGATGATCAGTTACCAGATGAACATTTATTCACCATTTCAATTCTCTCTCCATGGTTTGTTGACATAGACAACTACTTGGTATCTGCACAGTTTCCACCATATTTTCCCTCCACAGTAAAGAGCATAATGATAAGAAAGAGTGCCTGTTTCACTTGGATTGGGGAAATCTCTTCAAGCTAGGTCTAGATCAAATTCTAAGAATATGTGTGAGGGAGGAGGAAGTCTTTGACATCCTTTTTTCCTATCATGATGGTTCTTATGGAGGTTACTTTGAAGCCAAAAGAACAACATTCAAGGTACTACAAGCTAGTTATTACTGGTCCACCCTTCACTAAGATGTGAGGAGATATACCAATTAGTGTGATTGGTGTCAAATGATGGGGAGACCTACCACAAGCGATGAGATTCCTCCTACAACTTCAAGTGACCTTCGAGCCATTTGACAAGTGGGTCATGGATTTCATTAGGCCTGTTGACCCTCCATCCAAAAAGAAGAAATACATCGTTATGTTTTCCTACCTGTCCATAAGCTTACAGTCAAACCTTCTAACTAAGTAACTAGCTAACTATCTAACTCAACTAACGTTTTCTCTGCCTTTTTGGCTTACATTTATACAAAAGGATTCTATATATAATTCCTTCTTTAGATCCATAAACTTCTCAAAAAAATCCTAAAATCTCATCTTTATCCCTAAAGATCCTCTTTAGTCCACAAACCATGATACCAACTCATAATCTAAGATTTACAAATGATTCTCAAATCCTTCAACTATCTTAAATCTCTCATGTCCAAAATTCTAGAACATTTACAAATATGCCTCACAATACTTAATTAATTCCTATTCTCATTAAAATCACTCAAAAGCCTAGTTAATTACATTAATTTTAACATTTAGGAAACCAACTTCCTTAAAACACAAGAGCCCCCTGTGTCTACTAAAATACAATGATTCTTCTAAGTTGAAATATCCTGCATTAGACTCCTAAAGTAGAAAACATTCATGATCTCTTGATCATGTGTCCTCATATGTTGATAGAAAACCTCTAGGGTCCCAAACTTTAGTTTGTAGTTGTCTGAATACTCTGCACCTTTGCTGCTGCTAATGTATGCTATCTTCTGTTTCATCTTCCTCTGCTTTTCAATCAGGGTCAAGTTTTGATTGATCATCCTTCATGTTGTTATTTCCCTCATCCTGGATTGTTTCATCATCAATTGCCATAATTCTTCAATCTCCATCTCTAACACATCCTTGGCCTAGTCCATACTTTTCCACTTATTGTTACCTCTTTGTCTTTATTTCAGGTTGTTGTTGTTGTTGTTGTTAACTAACTTTTCAAACTACTATTCTTCTCTTTGAAGTTGTTGAATTCTTACTGCCACCCTTTCATCCTTACCCTCTTTCATTATTATCTCCTTTTGCATTGAATCCCGACTTTCCAGCATCCTCTCCAATAATTGAACATCTCTGTTCCATGGATTAAATTCTTCCATAGAATCCTCTTCTATCGTCTTTACTTGGTTGCTCATATGTGCCAAATTTCCTCCAGCATCTGTAACTAAACCTACACTCACAAAACAATTACTAAAATAAAAAGAATAATGCCACAGTGCCTCTTCTTCCTTTGGAAACACTTTAGTATGTTGCTCTGATTTCCCCTCTTCTATCAACACATTAGTATATTGATTCAACCTCTTTAAATAATTCTCTAAAGAATTCTCTAATGTACTCTCAAGATTATCAGTTAGTCTCCCCTCCACATCATTTGCTCTAAATATCTATTTTTGCTCTTGTCCACTATAGTGAACTCCTTCCTCTACAATCACACTGTCATACTCTAAATTTCCCAGCAAATACTCCAACAATTCAATTTCTTTATGAAACTTCATAAGTACTTCATCATTACTTACGATTCCTGCATTTATACAGAAATTATTACTTTCAAAATTACAAGGTTCAACAGTCTCAATTGTTGCTTCACATATCAGTTCTTCAGACTGAATTTCATCTCCTTTCACAAGAAATTTTTCATGTGTTGTCACAACTTCAAACATCAATGTATTACTAATTTTTTTCTGCTACAATAATTCACTACTTTTCTCTTTCAAGAGACACTCTCCATCATTCTTTACTTCAAAGTTTTTATCTTCTAAAAGATACTCTTGAATACTTTTGACAGATAAACCTGTAATCACATAAAAATTATTAGATTAAACAATATAAGGTTTTACATTCTCCTGTTTGTTTGGATTTGTCCAATAGTTCAGAAAATAATCAATAATTCCTTTTTCTTCACCCAGAACTTCACCCTGCTCTCCTTCACAAGTGGAAACTTCCATTTCCAACTCAGTGCCTCTGAGTTTTTCAATCAGCCACTTTACTTGCTTCTATTTTATCCTTCTCTGTAACTTAGACCACTTCACTGGCTTCTTCTTTATACCACACCTAGTCTTTGGTTTTCCTCAAGTATCATCCTTAATACATTGAGTTATTCTTTCATCTCAGCAATCTCTTTTTCAATCTCATCTTCACTCATTGTCTTGCCATTTGCCTTGGCATTCTCATTCTTCACCTTTCTTCTAGTGGTTTTCCTCAAAACCTCTACTATAACTATTAGTAGTTATTTTCTCCTTCTCTATCTTCTTGATCTCCTTACCCACTTAGTATGAGTTGCATTAAATCGTATGAAATAGCAAGTCCAACCTATTTCCACTCGCCTCACCAAGATTTCCTCTATACTTGGTATTTTGGCAAGCACTTGGTTCTCTATCTCTGGAACCTCTTTTGAGCACTTCTCCCTTCTCCTTCTAGGATTCAACTCATATGCACCTTTTAAGAACACAACTATCCTCTTGTATTTCAGTCACTAATGAAATACTAGGTTCTTACCACCTTTTCTTTCACTTAGAAACTCTTACTAGCTTTCTTCACCCCTTAGCAATTATACCCACATCTTGTGTGGAATTGCCTTTGTAAGCTGCAACAAAACCCATGCAGTAACAAGTCTCCTTCTTGCTACATATTCCTCACTAAGCTTCTCTCCTTTGAGCATAATCTTTTGAGATTTCTTTGGTTCTTTCCTCTGCAACCAATTGTGTACTCCTTGCTCTATGTTGCTGCAACCTTATCAACTTCTTATGCTGCTACCTGTGCATCAATATAAAGACCACAAACTCTCCAATCTTCAAATCAAATTAAAATAAAAACATATCATCTCACCTTGAAGATCTTTGCATGATCTTGTTCTACCATTCTCTTGCACTTTGAATGGATTGTTCTATGTTTCTTGCATCTGTAAATTTTTCTATTCTTTTATCATTGTTTGCCTACTGTTTGTCAGATTAAAATATGATCTCCTCTTTCCTGCATACACGTCTTAAAACATAACTCTGTTATAAATTTCTCAAAGACCTTTTACACAAAAATTTCTTATTTGGCTCTAATACCAAATGATCCCAACCTAAATCGACAATACCCAAATTATGCAAATAAAATTTCATGTCACTGGTCCCAGGAATTAGTCACCTGATCCATGGTGAAAACCTTCACAAATAAAGGCTTAAGGCCTGTTAATTAAATCTCATGCGAAAACATTTTATTTGACTATCCATAGTCTTAAATTTTAATAAAGTTTTCTAGCAGAATCTTATACACCCTTGTAAACTTTAGTTAATCTTTATGCCCCATGCATATTGACCAAACCTCATACCATGGTAAATTTCCTTTGGTTACACTTGAATTAACCCCAAATACATTAATCCACTTGATTTCTATTATAACCCTTGTATAATGAAAATACATATAAAACACACACAAGATTAACCTTTTCACCTTTCCATAGCTTTCACACATTTTTCGAGGCTCACTTTTTCGTGTTCATCCTCAACCGTTGATCTTACAATTCAATCCTACGACTGTTGGCTCCCCGAATCAGCAAAACAATTCAGTGATCCTCCACTGTTGATTAAAACCCATTTGATCCAATGGTTAACAACAATATCGGACAGGAATCTTGTGTAATGTTTACCCACCTAATAAAGTGGTTTTCTATCCAACAGTGTTAGTGGATTAATGGAATCTCTTATAATTTATAAAGATTGCTTACAACTTTTTCTTCACCCGATAAACAGCTTTGCTGATAAAACCGCCTTTGTTCCTTGACTATCGCACGATCGTATTGGCATGTGATGATATTAGATCTATGGATTTGTTGATTAGATGATCCAGATCTACTATGGGTTTCTCCAAGAAATTGTCAGGTTTCTCACGTTCCCCCAATATTATATGTCGATCTAAACTGATCCAAGGGTCCTCGTCATCCTATTCAGTCAACTCACCTATGTTGACCTATTTCATTTATTTGTTAAATTTCATTAAACACAAATTTATCTCTTCCATACAACAACTCACTCATGATATCGTATATCAGTGGATCACCATTGATCCTGATAGTGATCGATGGTCCATCAATAAACCTGCAACACTGAATTTTACTCTTTCAACACAAATAGTCCTGAATCATGACTGTGACCCTTCTAATGGATTCGAAAGATCCAATACAATCCTTCAAATATTTTCTTCTTTGTGCTCTTCTCAAACTCCAACTGTATACATATACTATGCAGAAACTCTAGTTTTCACACACAATTCATAACTCCATTAATCAATACACGCCACACAATTTAGAATCGAATTCTCTATATTGATAAATAAATATTTGCATACGATTCTCTCTCTCTCTGGCTTGATATTCTAATCAGTGGCCTCTGTTTTCCTACCTGCCCATAAGCTTACAGTCAAACCCTCTAACTAAGTAACTAGCTAACCCCTAACTAGCTAACTGTCTAACTTGACTAACCTTTTCTCTGCCTTTTTCGCTTACATTTATACAAAAGGATTCTATAACCAATTCTTGGTTTAGATCCATAAACTTCTAAAAAAAATCCTAAAATTTCATCTTTATCCCTAAGGATCCTCTTTAATCCACAAATCATGAAACCAACTCCTAATCTGAGATTTACAAGTCATTCTCAAATCTTTCAACTATCCTAAATCTCTCATGTTCTCCAACATATGAGAACATTTACAAATGTGCCTCACAATAATTAATTAATTTCTATCTTCATTAAAATCACTCAAAATCCTAAGTAATTAGATTAATTTTAACACTTAGGAAACCAACTTCCTTAAAACACAAGACCCGCTATGTCTATTAAAATACAATTATTCTTTTGAGTTGAATGCTCCTGCATCATCCACCCATCATCAGGGACCAAAAAGCTATAATGATGTTTAAATTAGTGTTGAGGAGTCATTTATTAGAAAAAAAACTGGTAGTAATTAAAGATATTGAGGGCTATAAGTCAAAGGTCCAAATATAAAACTACATAATTAAGAACAAGGATTATGAAACTAGGGAAATTTAAAGAAAATTGTGAATAACAAATGTACAAATTGAGAATAAAGAGAATAGTGACAAAAAAATCACTAAGTGAGATGATTGATTACTGGCTTCCAATTATGGCTTAGCCAATAGCCCTCTTCTCTATTGAAGTCAATACATTTCTTCTCAAATTTGAGAGTTTTCCGAATGATTTCAGAGTTATAAAAAGGAACAATAACTAGGATTTTAGATTGATCAAAATAGATGAGATGCTTGGAATTAAATGAGCATCTCCATGATGGTAGACTTTGACAACTAGTGATGATCAATATCTAAAATGTTCTCCTTAATATGGGATTTGAAGGGGTGACCAACCTCACCAATGAAGGAATTCTCACAAGGAAAATGAATTTGGTAGAATCCTGAGAAAAACATGGGACATATGATTCTTTCACTGACTTGAATACCCACTCAAGCATTTTATGGGGTTTAAATATTGTTCTAATATTCCCTCTTCCCAAAATTTTGGGAATCCAATTTGTGGACCCTTTTATGAATGGGAGAGATATCATGCCTAAGAGAGGAGGGGAACAAGAATTATTAGCCTTAGCTCTACAAGTATCCCTAGATGCTATATTAATCTAGGAGGAGGTGTAATTGTTGGCTCTGAATGATTGGATTAGTTGAGACTTTTCTTTCAATAGGAACTAGGAAGTAGATATTTTATAGGCTCGACAGATGGGAGTTTTTAGGATAGATAACTTTTGGGAAGGTCGGTGATAGGAATGGGCATGAAGATAATGATACATGTCAGTCTTTATCTGTAAAACTGATGGCTAAGAGAGCCATAAGGAAGGCAGGTAATAAGGACATCTAAGAAAGGAAGGGAATTTTTGGACTCAATTTCCATGGCAAATTGAATATGTGGATAAATGACATTAATATGGGAGAGAAAGTCATTAACAATAAGCAAGTTTTGTTAATATATGACAAAAGTATCACCTAAAAATAGGTACTAGCACTTCACCTTTCAATGTCAAGAGTTAACGAATAAGTTTTCAAAGTGTTCCTTATAGATTTTAGCCATGACCGAAGATAAGGAGGAACCCATAACTATAACCTTAGTCCAGTCATAAATGTTACCAGTGAATAAAAATAGAGTTGAGGATATGAATATTTGAACTAGGTTTAAGTTTTAGAGTTGACCAACTTTGAGATTAGGTTTAGGGCCTTGAGAACCAATATTTTAGTGTACATAAAGATGACATCAAAATTGAATAGGATCTCTTATTTATAAAAATGGATGTTAATAGTGTTAAGGGTTAAAGTAGACTGATATTCAATAAAACAGGAGGTGTATCCAACAATTTTTTGGATTTTTTTGGCTCAGTCCTATCTAAGAAAATGAGTTGGGGTCACAATGGCACTAATAATAGGTCTAAGGAACATGTTTTTGAATTTTGTTTCAACATAAGTCTTAAGGGTTTGAGGGAAATGGATAATAAGGCACTATTGAATGGAAGCATCAATAGATTAGCACATTATGGCTTTAGTGATACTATGAGATATATAATTAATGGGGTTCCCATGAAGAATTTATAGTAGGATGAAGAAATAAGATCAAGAAGATTTGATTCATAATTTGTAGAGTTCATAATAAAAAATAATTACCTTATTACACCTTAAGGATTATAACGTGAGGGTGTTATTAAGGCACCTAATTCCTTGGACTTTTTCCTTGGACAAATTTGGGTTGAAGGGTTAGTGTGACAGAGATATCATCCAAAATATTGCTGAATTTCTTCAACAATATGATAAGGAATCTTTTGAAAAACTAGCTCAATAGAGAAAAGAGTCTCTTCCGTAGGCATCAAAAGAGAGGCTAAGAAAAATTAAACCATTTCTCCATGAACTAGAGGGTAGAGGAAATAAGGTCAAGGGAGAAAATATTGATGACAAATATGGGTCAAATCATGGAGTGGGAAGGTGTTAAGGGACCACCAAAAGAAGGGGAACCTTGGTTAGAGATAGTATTAGAATTATTATTATTGATTTGATCTTTATTATTCATATTGTTTTCCCTCGAATGAAGGGGAGTTTTATTTATAAAAAAATGATTATTTTTTATAAGGGTGTCTCACGAACACTGGGTGGTTGCTACATCCACATGAAAAATATAGGTACATCAACCCGAAGGGACCTACACATTTGCCAAACAAGTAGGGCCTATGCCCAATGGCATCAATGATATTTTACCCCATGACATCCCAAAGGAGAGGTACATAGCAACGAGAACTCAACCAACTCAACTAATCCTTGTGGCTTATAAACAATTGATTATTATAATAAAAATTGGTATATAAACATAGCGATATTACTACTACTAATATATATATATATATATATATATTTATATATATATATATATATATATATATATATATATATATATATATATATATATATGTATGTGTATATAAAAGTAATAGTAATATCATTATGTTTACAGATAGTAATGCATATGGAACCTATCACTTATTATGGATATCCTTATTCATAATATTATTTTGGTAAGATTGCATGTACCTTATCTATATATCTATCTATATATCTATATATTATATATATATATATATATATATATATAATAGATATAGATATATATATATATATTTATCAACACACTTGGGGGAAACAAGGTGAATTATTGGAGACCTAAAGAGATGGAATGGATTTAGTATTATTAAAGGTAGGTGTTAAAGGATTAGTATTAAATAAATTAGATTTTGAATTGTTATGAATTGAAGGAGAAGAATTAATATTTAAACAAACTAGATCAAGGTTAGAGTATTCAAAGTAAAAAGGATGGATGTTAGTTTCACCATGAATTAAGGAACCATAGTCCATAGTAGAAGGGTTTATTATGAAGGAATGTTGAGGATCTTCTAACAAGGATCAATGGAGATTCATGAAATAAGTGATCAATGTATTGAGTTTTATAATGGATGAGATAGAAGTGGAGTGAGGGATATTGGACATGGACTACATTAGATTGGTTATTGGGGTTACACTTTCAAAATTCTTGACTCTTGATAACATGAGTGACTATGAAAATCTACATTCACTTATAACTAAGCTAGCTTCTACATAGAGGTATGCATGAACGAGGGAAAGTTGAAAATACTTAAAGGAGATCAATTTATTCAAGAACCTACAAATCACATAGAAGAAATGAGTTTTTGGTTTGGCCTTTCTTAAATGATGTAGAGACATGGGGATTCTTACTTCTTTCACTAGAATCCAATATCCTCAAAATAGAAGAGATATTTCACACATCCTCAACAATATTAGGACTACGATATTATGTGCAAAGATCCATTTTCAAGGTATGAACTGAAAAAAGTTAAGAATTAATCTCATTGTTGCTAGATTTTCCATTAGGTATCATAGTAAATTTTAATTTAGTTCAATTAGCTGAGTTTAATTGAGATCTAGTTGAGTCTTACTCCAATTATTTATTGTTGATGTTTCCTCATCTCTAATGTATTCTATTTAACTACTAATCAATGATGAGAAGGATATTTCCCTCCATTGTTGATTTTGAGTTCATTCTCTGTGTATATCTTCCCCTACAATATTTGTCAAAAAAAATGTCTCATAAAGTTTATTTTGTCCTCATCAAACTTTATTCTTTAATTCAGTTTGACATTTAGGATGCTATTGAAAATGGATCGTTTATGTTTTAGTTAGTTGTCTTTTAGTTTGCCTCTAATATTTAGATTTGTGGGTTCTCTAAAATCCATTATAATCAACACAATACTCATATTAATCCTCATTCAAACTATTATTTCAATCTTTATGTCATTCATGACTTTTCATAATTATTTTTCTAGCAACAATGTTTATGGTTAAAATTATTCTAATCTACTCAAATGAGTGGATTTGGAAGTCATGTAAGCTCTATCCACCGTAAGATAAATCCTTTTGAAGCTTCTTTTCCTAGCTTTGTGGACTTTTCCCTTTCCCAACCTTCCTCACGTGGTGGAAACCAATGAGTTATTCTATCGAAGGTTCCATCTTCATCTATTAAATGCCCTTTGGGTACATATTCTCCTTCCTCCCCTAGAAGAAAATCAGAGTTGGTTATGCTAACATCAAGTGTTAGTCCTATAATTTAATTTGAGTTATCTAAGTTAACCTCAAGTGTAATTTTTTGTCACCAATACATAGCAGCCAATGGTTAAGATCTATCATTCAACTATTATCTCATCCACTAGCATGTGTGCTCATTCGACCAATTCTTTGATTGGTCCAGATTGATACTTGTTAGTGAATTACTAACATTCCCCAATAATGAACCCCTATGACCATACTTTAATTTATTTTAATATTAATTTTTCTCCCCCAATTCATAATAATTTTAAATCTAATCCATTTAATTCTAATATTAAATCCTCTTTGTGGTTTCATAAAAATTCCAAATATATTTATTTAATATTAACTCTTATAAGGAGAGCTTCAGCGTAAATCACATAAGAAAGACTTTTGTCGACGCGTTTCGAACCAACTAGTGTGGTTCATCGTCAGGACGAGTTGAAGAAATAGATCAGGCCTAGCAGGTTAAATATACTGAGCAGAGACTCCAACGGCTATATAATGGCTATTTTTGACCCTAGCAGAGCACGTAGACAAGACTAAACATCATGTCTGCATCGAGGAAGCCAAATTCATTGCCAGGGTGGATAGGTTCCATCATCGTAAGTTAAGGGAAGCTATTGAAATTGAGCGTAGACCCAACAATCTCAACAGAGATGATGGGTGGAAGGTCAGTAGAAGTTGGATCCCCGCCCTGTCGTCTTAGGGTTTCTTCCTTCCCTCTCTGTTCATCTAGGATGCTTTCTTCTTGGTCGGTCGGTTTATTCTTTTTGAATATACTAAAGGTGTTAATGTATATTCGTTTTTAGCTATTAATCCTATTTTGTTTTTACCATTTTTTATGAAGGTCCTTTTCCTGGGTTGGTGTTATTTAGTTTTTTCATAGAATCTTTATTATTGGGTTGTATTCTTGTTATTGCCATTTTATGTTTTCTTCATTTGTACTTCCAGCTCCTTAAACCAGTGGTAATAAGTAGGGCCTATCTAGGTGCTATAATATACTTATAAATATTATCTCAATTCATATTTAATCCAACCTCTTTTGAATAGTATTAATAGGTGGTATTCTTAATAATTTTTATAAACATAAAAAGAATTAATATTACATCAATGGTAATATACCTTTAATATAGAATTCTTGTATATTTTTAGTTTTTAATTTATTAAATAAATAATTATTGTTTTTGAAATTATTTCATCATTATTTTCGGAATCGGGTTTTATAAGAACCTTAGTTATATTTTATTAATAACCGAATGTTACTTAATTAAATAAATTACCATTCATTATAACGAATTTTAATAAATTACTATTAATTATAACTAAGTTTTACTAATTCCTAGAAATAGATTATTATATTATTAATTTTAATATTATAAAAATAACAATAATAATATAAGTTCTTCAAAAAGAAATCATTCTAACTAATAATTAATTTATAATAACCATTAATATTAATTTATTAATATTTAATTAAATAAATTGCATAAGATTCTATTCACAATACCTAATTTTACTAATTTCGAGAAATGGAATATTGTATTATCAATTTTAATATTAATAATAATATTAAATCTATTAAGATAAGTTGGACTTGGTCCTAGGGTCAAAAATAGCCGTTATATAGCTGTTCGAGTCTTTGCTCAGTCTATTTAACCTGCTAGGCCTGATCTGTTTCTTCAACTCGTCCTGACGATGAACCACACTAGTTGGTTCGAAACGCGTCGACAAAAGTCTTTCTTATGTGATTTACGCTGAAGCTCTCCTTATAACTATGACAAATCACAGAAGTCTCAATTCTACAATAATATTAAATCTTTAACCCCTCTCTGTAATAATGGTAAGGATAGTTTTATTTATTATAATATTAATTATTCAACCACTATTTATAATAATAATAAAGTTATTCCATCTCTTTAGGTTAACTCTAATTTCCCTATTTTCTAGATATGTATTGATGATATATCTACCAATTATCATTCTAATAATATGTCGTTTCTAAATAAAATTTCTCCTCATTTGAGTGGAAATGATAAAAATAATAAGGATAAAATCAATAAGACTAATTCCAAAAATATATTTAACCCTAGTTCCCCTTCTTGGTGGTACGTCAATAATTTTTCCCTCCATTATTCGACCCCCTTGTGTCATTGATATTTCTTCCCATGACCTTGATTCCTCTACCCTTCATATCCTATAGAAAGGGTTTAGTTTTTCACTATCCCCTCATCGGATCCTTATAGAAGAGATTCTTTTCTCTATTGAGTTAGCGTCTCAAAACCTTCCCTCCCATATTCTTGAATAAATTTGAAAATA
Source organism: Pinus taeda (assembly GCA_000404065.3). Taxonomy (NCBI): domain Eukaryota; kingdom Viridiplantae; phylum Streptophyta; class Pinopsida; order Pinales; family Pinaceae; genus Pinus; species Pinus taeda. Next base: position 74,015 of record APFE030381824.1, on the reverse strand, counting down.
TTGTTGAAGAACCCTTCATCGTGCTAATGCCCTGTTGTGGCCACCAACAACCCCCCTTCTTTATTTAGTGTTGTGACTAATACTAAATAAATGGGGACCCTTAGCTAGAATTCAAAAAAATCAATTAGTGATTGTATTTCCTTTTCAATAAAACTTACCATCGTAAAATTAAGAAAAAAACCTTTCAAAATATCTACAAAATTTAAGTTTTGTGATGACGGAAGACCAAATCACTCCTTAAAGGATATCGCATCGCAGAAAAGATAACAACATGCCTACTTACAAGCTGAATTCTAAAATCACGAGAATGCAATGCAAAATTGCATAAGGATAAACATATATCGCATTGCAAGCCTTAGAAGCACACTTATAATAAAAAAACCACATAAAACACCGATATGCGATAGCACATATCGCAAAATCGTACCTCGCAAAAAACTGCTTAACACAAAACATACGATATTGCGATTATGCGATGTTGCGACCATGCGATACTGTGAAATTGTGATAATATGACAAAACGATCTTACAATAAGATGACAAAACGATCTTGTGATCTTGCGACTATGCGATGCAGCGATCTGCGATATTGTAAAGCAAATCACAAAAATCGTCTCATCGCAAATTTTTGGTTCATTATTCAAGGAAAAGTGTTTCCATTAAACGAGATTGGTTATGTGCTTTAATGCTAATTAATGAAGTAGTTTCCAGTTGTTAATGAAATCTAGTTTTGATTTTATCAAAGAGCCAGTTCACGTAAGGTGGCATAATTTTAAATGTCTTTGGCAGTCAAAGCATTCCCGTCGTTATTTATTATCATTACTCTCACCTCACTTGTAAACTGTAGGAATGGAGGAAAAAAGGTTATACAAATCAGTGTACAGGAAGCTATGGTGAAAATAGGTGAGGCTCTGATATCTAAAGACAAAGAAAATGCACCCTTGCACAAAGACACAACATGCAACAGAAATGTGGGTATTTTCACCTGGGAAGGCATACATAATCTACTTGAGGAAATAAATCCTAAAGTAATGGGATTTGCGGCTACTACAGGCTCATGAAGGTCATCTGAAGCATCAGTTGCAGAGTTAGCTTGTTAATTCCTACACCAGAGAGCGGCAAGGCCCAAAATTCTCCCCTGCATAGAAACAGTTAAAGGAATACTAGACAACGCTGACATCAAAGACATGCAGTTTAGTGCTCAAGGTCAAGACCTCTCGGAATCATTTTTTTCACAAAATTTCAACTTTACATTCACTATAAGAGAACGTGCAAGAGGTGAAAATAACACTAAGGAAGCCTGGATTAAGAAACAAAGGCATCGCTGGGTAAAACTTCTCGAAATGGAAAGCCTCTAATTGCTCAGTCTCCTGTAAGCCCAGTACCGAAAAGATGGTGCTAGCTCTTGTTGATTCCGTTTTTTGCAGCACATTTAAAGGCTGAAGTCAGCCAACTGACTCTTCTCAAGCAGATATTGAATGCTTGTGATAGTAAGGAGAAAATACAGAAATAGTTAGTTTTATATTTAATTTTAGAAATAGTTTTATTTTATTTTCCCTAGAAAAAGGACGGTCATTTAAATCGTATCCTAAATTTTTGTAAATAAGTTATTTTTAGACATAGTTAGTAGTATTTAATCCCTTCTCATGCATTTAGAGAATGGTCCAGAAATTTATCAAAAACTTGTCCTATGAACATGCACTTTTTCACCCTCCGAGGAGGTTTTGGTGAATGAATGGAACAAGATTTATTGATTTTTACATCTGATATCTGCTACTGATGTTGCACTTCTGTTATCTTAGTTGATGTTGGATTGAGAAGAGATAAATCACTATCACTTGAAGCTCATGAGTAGAACTAGATATAAATGGTACTTTTATCTCTTCACTATTTTTATTTCCTGTGTTAAAGTGATATTTAAATTCAGTTATTTATATGTTAATTCTTGAATGCCTAAGTTATCGTTTGGCACTTTTGTATGGTGATAGCTATTTATTTATGCTTGATATATGAGTAGCTTATTATGCGATATGTTCTTTGCAACTGTTTCGCCTAAATTTTTATGCGAAGTGGTTCATTTATATTCAATTCTTTTCTTATAACAGTTGAATGATCTTTATTACCGATTGTTATCTGAAATCATTTTAGATCACATAACAGAAGAATCATACCCCAGGTTAGTATAGACTTAGATATTTCTGTTTTATTAGAATACATTAGCATGTTATTAGATTAAAGTTAGAATTAGAGCATCTTAATTAGGAACTGTTTGATCAGAGATATCATATTCTACACACACAGACAAAGTGGGAAACTGGTCCCATTATCCCCAGTCAGACCCACTATACCAAATGGAAAAGGAGTTTCCTACCATCATTCGGACCGGGCGGGTATCCCCCTTTTTGTTGACCTGATTTTCGAGGATTCAACATATTTGGTGCTAGAAGGAGGGCCTCAAACTATGAATGGAAAGTAAGTCCAAATCTAAATACCATTCTGAGAGTAAATCACCCTCACCATCTCCCCCGACTTGTCCATTGAATTTAGAATCTTTAAATCCACCACCAGAAGTTGTAGGATCAACAGTCGCTGCTACAAACCCTCAAATTTCAGAACAATCTACTATTGAACCGCTTGAAGTCGAATCCTTGATTCACAAACTTCAACGATTTTCTATATCTCCTCAAAAGTCTGATAAATCTCAAGGCAGCGTGACTTCGCAATATAACCATGCTCATCCCTTAACCAGATTAAATGGTGAAAAATTTGGTGTTCATCCAACTGAATTACCTCTACCCACTAGGAAGAGAGCAAGGAAATAACCTAAAGGGTCCGATAGCGAGACTGTTTCACCATCATCATCCATCTCAACTTCCTCACCGTGAAGTCAACCATCCACTCCGCCACTCCTTATCATTGTCCACCAACCTACTAGTACTTCTACATCCCCTTCTCAGTCATTAGGAGTTATTATATCCTCATCTTCTCGACCTCAGGGATCATCTTCTCGACTTCCTTCCATTAGTAAATCAGCGATGGCTCAATCTCCATGGAACAATCCAAGGGTAGTCTTAATGCCTGCACCCTTGAGTCAGCTGTCAGCCCATCCTAAAAAATGGCTGCCTAAATTCAATCCTGAAGAAGGAATGCTAGCGGAAGAGCATATCAATAACTTTATGCTATCCACAAATCTTAATGGAGTTACCAAAAAAGATGTTGTCATTCAAATTTTTCCATATACCCTTCAAGGAATAGCCGGATCATGGTATTTTTCACTACCATCTAGATCTATTACTAGTTGGGACATCTTCGAGGAGCATTTCCTTATTAAGTTTTGTGATGACAGGTCTACTGCGATGTTGATTAGTGACCTGTCAAACCTCATGGCCCAATCAAAAGAACCTATCAAGGACTTCAATTCTCGTTTTAATAAACTATTAAACAAAATTCCTACTGCTTCCAAGCCCAGCGAGGAAGTGCGAAATGAATGGTACATTACTGCATTACCATCAAATATAGAAATCTTCGTGGATAGGGCTAATAAGACAAGTTTGGCTGAAAACATGAAAGAAGCAATAGTTGTAGAGAAACGAATTATAGCCTTGGAAAAGAAGACCGCAATTGAAGAACGAAAGTCTAAGAAGGTAACATTCAAAGAAGATCCCAGGAAAAAGCGATCGAAAGATCCTTTTGATTTAGAAGGATTACAAAAAGTTTTGAAGACCATGTCTAACGAGATGGTCGACATAAAAAAGAAGTGGTAGAAATTTCTTCAAAGAAGCCATATAGACTTGTTAAAATAAATTCTTCGAATGATTCAAAGTCCCCCAACGCTATTACAAACACTGAATCTCAAGAAGAAGAAGAGGAGATCACTACTAAAGAGCAAACTGATGAAGAAGAAGTTGTAGAGTTACAAGGAATATGGGATTTCATCCTACCATAAGAAGAGGATGAAGAAGCATTCCCGGTTAGTACACGAAGCAAAAATCAGCTTGATCCCCCCCAAACTATCCTTAAGCCAAAGAGCGCAAGCTCGACAATGAAGGATAAAATCGCACCCAAGAAGACAACATCTAAAGCGACTCAAACCAGCCCTGTCGAAATAGATTCCTCTACTCCATCTAAAACATTGATCATTTTGGATGAAATGGAGTACAATATTATAGAAGATATGAAAAAGACTCTATCCAACATCACTCTTTATGAATTGAGCAAGTTAAAACACCAGCAAAAGATAATTTTGAAAGAATTACATGTTGTGCCAGTTGCACCTTTTCCTGTCGTTGTAATTTCTCAAGCTTCCCATGACATGGGAAGACCTCTGACTAATGCGATTAACAAGGTTGATCCAAACAATGTCATATTAATTGGAGGTAGATCAATGTCTCATACTCCCCCCTTTCTTCTTACTTATGAAATTTTTAATAAAAATGTGCATAATTGTTTAGTGGATTCTGGAGCTTCATCGAATATTTTACCGAAGTCAATATGTACAAAATTGAATGTTCAACCACAGAAGTCTGTTCTGCGCATAGTCCAGCTAGATCGATCACAAGTTGAGGTAATTGGTGAATTGAATTAGGTTACAATAAGGCTGTCATCCAACCCAAAGGTATGTCAAGTTATCGACATTTTAGTTGCTGATATTCCAGAATTTTATGGCTTAATTCTTAGCAGGGATTGGTCAGAAAAACTCCATGGATACTTCGCAACTGATTGGTCGCACATGTGGCTGCCCTACAATGGTAAACCAAATCAAATAAAAGTTGAACGAGAATGACATCAGAAATACATAGTAACAGAACTCGAGGGGGAAATGAACCAGTAGCATATAACAACAGCATTATTGGCAATTACTCAGTAGATTCTTTCCTAGGAAATTTTAATGCTCACACATCACCTTACTTAGAACATTCTATTTTATCTCAAGTTGAAATTTTTTCTCCAACAAATAGTTCTAAATGTATTAATTTTTAGATAGTCCTGTAAATAAATCTTCATTCTGGAAACTATTTTTTGATGGTTCTAAATCTAACGAAGGAGAAGGAGCACGATGCATGCTAGTTAGTCCAGAAGGAGATAAAACTATGTTAACTTGCAGACTCGAATTTCATTGCACCAACAATACAACGGAGTATGAAGCTTTAGTCCAGTGGTTGTACAAAGCAATCAGATTAAATGTCAAATACCTTCAGGTTTTCGGAGACATTGAAATTGTAGTCAGACAGATCATACGTAGCGATACTTACTCAGGCAAATGAAGAGAAGGCAGAAGCCCCGATTGCTTTCTTCAATTCAAATTTACAGTGCGCTAAATTAAATTATTTAGATGTGGAGAAATAGGCTTACGTTGTTTTCAAAGAAATCAAATATTTCAAACCCTTATTACTCAAAACCCGCACAAAAATCATTGTACCATTTCCAACAGTAAGAAATATTTTAGTACAAAAAGAGGTGGGTGAGAAAAGAGCCAATTGGGTTACTACCTTATAGGGATATGATGTAGAAATCAAACTAGCAAGCATTGTAAAAGGTCAAGGCTTTTGTAAAATGCTGTCTAGAGCGTCGCTGATATCCGAAATTCCATCTGTAGACATACAAGTGGACGAGGTAAGCCTAAACGATAATGAGTCATTATATGCCGATATCATTTATTATCTGAAGAATGGGTATGGCCCCTCACACCTCGATCATACTAAGAAAAGAGCTCTAAGATTAAAAACCAAACAATATCAACTCTTGAATGATGTTCTTTTTAGGGTAAATTATGATTATGTTCTATTTAGATGTCTTGAAGAATCCGAAGCTAGAAAAGTTTTGCAGGAACTCCATGACGGGCCAGCAGGCAAACACTATGCTGGAGATGCTACTACACATAAAATATTACGAGAAGGATATTACTGGCCTACATTATTTAAAGACTCGCACAATTACGTGAGGAAATGTGAAATCTACCAAACTGCTGCGGGGAGACAGAAGAAACCCTCCTTGCCATTATAGTCACTCAACATTGAGCAACCTTTTGACCAGTGGGGATTAGACATAATAGGTGAGATTGTTCCTCACTCTTCTAAGTAGCATAGATATATTATTACAGTAATAGGTTACTTTACTAAATGGGTAGAAGCAGTTACACTCAAGACGGCTAATGCTAAACATGTCATTGAATTCATAGATCAATTTTTAATCACCAAATTTGGATTGCCTTCCACTTTAATGTTTGACAATGCATCATACTTTTCTGGAAATAAAATGACTAAATTTGCACTTAAAAGAGGTTTCAAACTTAAATATTCTTCCAATTATTACCCACAGGGAAATGGGTTAGCTGAATCTACAAATAAAAACCTAATCAGGATTATCAAACGAATAGTTGACAAAATCATAAAAATTGGCATAAATGTTTAATATACGCTTTATGGGCAGATCGAATAACACAAAAAGCTTCCATTGGCACTTCTCCATTCAATTTAGGTTATGGAAAAGAAGTGGTTCTCCCCACACATTTAGCAATCCCCTCTTTGTCTTTAGTTCAATATATTGATGAAGTACCAACTTCCTCCTTACAGCTGAGGCAAATGGAAATAATTAGGTTAGAAGAACAATGAGAACAGGCTAAAAGAACTCACGCTCATCATCAAGCATTAGTAAAATCCTCTTTTGATTCAAACATGATGACCAGAAAAGATTTTCAAGTGGGAGATCTAGTTTTAAAATGGGACAAGGCTCATGAGGAAAAAGGAAAACATACTAAATTTCTACGAATGTGGCTTGGATCTTTTCAAATTGTAGAAGTCATAGGTCCGTCCACTTTTATGTTGGAGGATTTAGTAGGAAAAAGAGATTCTTTACTTGTTAATGGTTAGATCCTAAAAAAAAATTTCCCTAGAAGATTACTCTTTTATTTTGTAGATTAGATTTATATTTTCATAAAACCAGTTGTGAATGGTTACATTAGGAATTTACAAAAAAGACACCAATTCTCTTTCAGATTTTGATCTTTTGCTTGTATAAATAGCAAATCTTTTGGAAAATTGATCTTTATTGTAGAAAGATACAGTTAAAGACTCTAGCCTAGATATGGTACTAGTTTCAACTTCATAAAATTTGATGAAAACAACCTTTAGCGAGAAATTGTTTTATATCAGTGTAATCAAAGGTATCAATAACAAAATAAAGATTCTCTGTAGAACATATATTTCCAAAAACTCTACTGTTGTCGTCAAGAGTTATCTTAAGGAAACAATGTCTTCCTCCCTACTAAGGAAATCACAAATTTTAGAGGAACAATCCAAGGATACACTTCATCTTAAAGAGTGAGAGGTCTTATCATGAACCGACTTATCATAATCACAGATATTATAACTTGCTGACTTTGCCAATACTGCATACCACAACAGGGAAATGACTCAAGATTGTTGCAATGAAAAGACAAGGGGTCTCATCACAAGCCAACTTGTTCAACAAGTTATAAATCAAGTGAATGACTGTGTCATAAATTGGCTATCAAACCAAGACATTGCTCTTTAAGAGTAAAAGAAAATAAAAAGCAATAAGTGTTGATATGGATTCTTCTTTCAGAATTGTAGGTTTCCTTACATAGGATTCAGGATCATTGTTGGGTAACAGGTAACCCTGTCGAGGCTATAAATGCCTGCTGGCAACAGAGGCTCTACCTATGACAAATGAGCATATTTAAAACTGATTTACAGAGAAGCCTTTGTTTTATCTTTATAAAACCATTTAATGACTGATGTAAATACAAGGACTAGCTTGAGGAAGTAAGTAATCAGAGTTGAAAATAGTTGAAACAAAATATCATTGACAGGTTAGAACATAATGTACTTTATCTTTCTATGATAAAGTTTAATTTTCTAGAAAATTTTCTGTTTTGGAAGTATAGAAAATTTAGAAGAACGACAGAGATAACTGGTTCTTCCAAGTGAATCGCCAATTGTTCTGGCCACCAACAAACCCCCTTTTTTATTTAGTGTTGTGACTAATACTAAATAAATGGGGACCCTTAGCTATAATTCAAAAAAATCATTTAGTGATTCAATTTCCTTTTCAATAAAACTTACCATCATAAACTTAAGAAAATACATTTGAAAATATCTAAAAAATTTAAGTTTTGTGATGAGGGAAGACAAAATCACTCCTCAAAGGATATCACATCGCACAAATGATAACAGCATGCCTACTTACAAGATGAACTCTAAAATCGCAAGAATGCAATGCGAAATTGCATAAGGATAAACATATATCGCATCGCAAGCCTTAGAAGCACACTTATAATAAGAAAACCGCAGAAAATGCTGATATGCAATAGTGCATATCGCAAAATCGCGCCTCGCAAGGAACTACTTAACGCAAAACATGCGATATTGCGATTATGCGATGTTGCAACCATGCGATACTACGAAATTGCGATAATGCGACAACAATCTTACAATAGGATGACAGAACAATCTTGCAATCTTGTGATTATGCGATGCAGCGATCTGTGATATTGCAAAGCTAATCGCAGAATCATCTCATCACAAATTTTTGGTTCATTATTCAAGGAAAAGTGTTTCCATTAAACCATACTGGTTATGTGCTTTAATGCTCATTAATGAAGTAATTTCCAGTTGTTAATGAAATCTAGTTTTGAGTTTATCAAAGACCCAGTTCACGTAAGGTGGCATATTTTTAAATATCTTTGGCAGTCAAAGCATTCTCGTCGTTATTTATTATCATTACTCTCACCTCTCTTGTAAACTGAAGGAACGAAGGACAAAAGATTATACAAAGTAGTGTACATGAAGCTATGGTGAAAATAGGCGAGGCTCTGATATCTGAAGATACAGAAAAGGCACCCTTGCACAAAGACACAACATGCAATCGAAACACGGGTATTTTCACCTGGGAAGGCATACATAATATACTTGAGGAAATAAATCCTAAAGTAATGGGATTTACGGCTACTACAGGCTCATCAAGGTCATCTGAAGCATCAGTTCCAGAGTTAGCTTGTTCATTCCTACATCGGAGAGCGGCAAGGCCCAAAATTCTTCCCTGCACAGAAATGGTTAAAGGAATACTAAACAGCGTTGACATCAAAGGCAGGCAGTTTAGGGCCCAAGGTCAAGAGCACTCGGAATTGTTGTTTTCTTAAAATTTCAACTTTACATCCACTACAAGAAAACACATAAGAGGCGAAAATCGCACTAAAGAAGCCCAGATTTAGAAACAAAGGCAGTTTCCAATGCGCTATTAGCGCCTAAGGCTAATCGCGCATCGCTGGGTAAAAGTTCGCGAAATGGAAAGCCTCTAATTGCTCAGTCTCCTCTAAGCCCACTACCAAAAATATGTTGCTAGCTCTTGCAGATTCCATTTTTGTAGCGCAGTTAAAGGCTGAAGTCAGCCAACTGACTCTTCTTAAGCAAATGATGAATGCTTGCGACATTAAGGAGAAAATACAGAAATAGTTAGTTTTAGATTTAATTTTAGAAATAGTTTTATTTTATTTTCCCTAGAAAAAGGACGATCATTTAAACCATATCCTAAATTTTTGTAAATAAGTTATTTTTAGACATAGTTAGTAGTATTTAAACCCTTCTCATGCATTTAGAGAAGGGTCCAGAAATTTACCAAAAACTTGTCCTCAGAACATGCACTTTTGCACCCTCCGAGGAGGTTTTGGTGAATAAATGGAACGTGATTTATTGATTTTTACATCTGATATCTGCTACTGATGTTGCACTTCTGTACTCTTAGTTGATGTTGGATTGAGAAGAGATAAATTGCTATCGCTTGAAGCTCATGAGTAGAACTAGTTATAAATGGTACTTTTATCTCTTAACTGTTTCTATTTCCCGTGTTAAAGTGATATTTAAATTTAGTTATTTATATGTTAATGCTTGAATTCCTGAGTTATCATTTGGCACTTTTGTACGGTGATATCTATTTATTTATTCTTGATATAAGAGTAGCTTATTATGCAATATGTTTTTTGCAACTGTTTCGCCTAACTTTTTATGTGAAGTGGTTCATCTATATTGAATTCTTTTCTTATAATAGTTGAATTATATTTATCATTGATTGTTATCTGAAATCATTTTAGATCGCATAACAGAAGAATCATACCCCATGTTAGTATAGACTTAGATATTTCTATTTTATTAGAATACAATAGCGTGTGATTAGATTAAAGTTAGAATTAAAGCATCTTAATTAGGAACTGTTTGACCAGAGATATCATATTCTACACACAACACACAAATTGGGAAACTTGTCCCATTATCCCCAATCGGACTCGCTATACCAAACGGAAAAGGAGCTGCCAATCAAGGTTTGGACCGGGTGGGTATCCCCCTTATTGTTGACCTAACTTTTGTGGCTTCAACATGCCCCTAAGCAAGATTGACCAAATAATAAGCCTAAGCCATCAAGTGCCTTAATGAGAACCAACACATCACTATCCTTAAGGCTAATAAAGGTAACACTTTCATTATTATGAACTATGTAGATTATAAATAAAATATTATTAATATTCATTCTTCATCCTCTTATAAAGTTCTTCCCAAGAACCCCATTAATTCTATAACTCAAATTGATATTAAAGTCATAAATTCCTCCTCTATTGATGCTTCCATTCAGTAGTTCCTTATTCCCTACCACCCCCAAACCCAAAAAAAATTTCCTCAACCAAAAATTGACAAACTAGTGTCCCCATGACACCTATTGTTAGTGCCACTGAAACTCGGCCCATGCTCTTGGATGGTACCTATCTAAAAACCTCCAATAATTTGTGGAATCCACCTCCCCTTCTAAGAAATATTCCTCTCATTTCATCTTCAAAACTAGGAACATCCATGTTAACAAACAAGACATCTTGGTCAGTTTTGATATCATCTCCTTGTTCACTAATACTATGGTTCATGAGGCCCAAAACATGATTTTGAAGGTAGTCAACTCTAAAACCCTCAACCTAGTTGAAATATACATATCTTCCACTCTCTTTTCCATCAATTGTACCATTTAATTATATACTAAATGTACAGCTATGGGTTCCTTGCTTATCTTCAGCCATGGATAACATCTACATGGAACACTTGTAAACCTTATCCCTCAACGCGTGGCACCAAAAGCTGGAGTTCATGCATTAATTTGTAGATGAAAATTTGATATATGGCAACATGGCCTGCCTTCTCTTAATTCCTTTCTAGTTGGCTTCATAGTGTTCATATTGATGTCAATAGTTGAGTCAACTTGTGTTGGAGATTGATGTCAACAACGGTAGGACATACTTGCACAAGGTCTAATAAATTTTGAGGTGTTCATGGTGTTGAAGGTGCTTGACATGATGTTAGAAGAAGGTTTAACATAATGGTTATAGACCTAGATAGATAATTTAGTGTTGATAACATCTACTCTTTCTTGCCTCTTAAATTCTCTAAAGACTCCATAATATTCTCTTGCTTCCTTCATTTATCCCATGAAAATATGCTCTTGATACCATTTATATGCCCATGTAGATTCCTGTAGGTTAAGAATTTGTGATCTTTTGCACTGACACAAGAAAACATGCATTATACCAAACCATTTTCCCAAGGTGATAACAAGGGGATCAATTTCAAATGGTGATGGTTGATTAGTTGATCTGTTCCAAAATCATTATAAATAATGAAATGGAATGAATGCATAATTTACTTGGTCTCATTTTTAATATGGGAGAATAAGTTTAAATCGCTCCTACATGGTTTAAATGGACATTGGTTACATTGTGTTTTGAAGCCAATTTATACTCTTGTAAGGTGGTGTGAATGGTAGAATGAGAAGGACAATTGCATATTCATCTGCATGAATGATTATATTAAAAGTATGTTGTGTATGGATTGATCATTATCTGTGGAATGATGGATGAAGGTGTTGTGTGATCAAACAATGTGCTTTGATGGTGTACGATTGGGGGTAGGAGCAGAGAATAAAGTGCAATTGGCATATTTAGGGAAACTTGTGGAGAATGTAGGTCTTATGATAAGTATTGTGGTTCTTTATAAAAGAGTTGATATATTGTCTCTCTCTTGATATATTGTTATATTGTTGTTGCTAATTTGTTCAAGTGTAGAGAAGGTTTTTTATTGTTGTAAAGAGTTTGTCTGCTACCATAGTTGTCATGTTTTATGATGAACCTTGTATTTCCATGTTACTACTATGACTTGTCTATTGTGTCAGTTTATGTGCTTTTTTTGCTAAGTATAATAGTGTATAGTTGAGAGTGAGTGATTATGTAAGGTGTTGTGAGGGTATTGATTCAAAGGATGTATTGTCATGTATGGATGAGCAATATTCTGATATGTGGCTACCAAGGTTTGATCATATGACTAGAGAGAGTGTGTTGACATTATGATATGAGTGTGTTGGTTGAGTAGAAGAGAAATGTCTTATGTTTTTGGATTTAGTTTGAGTATAGAAACATGTTGATATAGTAGGAAAATGAATTAAATAATGTCCACGAAGTTTTGAAGGTCGATAACTTTAGGGAAAATGGTGGCTTGTTGACTTGGGAGTAGTGGCTTCCTTTATGTGGGTGGCCGGTAAAGTACCTGGATGTGGGTGCATGTAATAGATAATGTCTACAAATCCATTTGGGATAGGGTTCCTCAAAGGAGGTGGGCACCTGTAGCTTATTGGGGTTGGTGCCTCTAGAAGATGGGTGTTTTCATATATTTATGGAAGTAGGTGCTTCTATCAAGTTGTGTCATGGAGCGAGTGGGTGTCCACATGAAACATGTCGATGCTTTCATACTGGTGGGTGCTAGTATATGATGTAAATAAGACTTTATATAATAATAAGAATAAAACAAGCATTTGGTGGATTTTCTCCCAAAAGGGTTTCCAGATAATATCTAGTGCCCATGTGTTGATGATGGTTTATGTGTTTCTCTCATGGCTTATTTTTTCATGTGTACTTTTATTCTTATGCTTTGATTATGCATATGTTATCTAGTGATATTATGCTGATATGATGGTTAGATAATGACTTGGTTATATATTGTAAAGAAATGATATCAAATCTAGGTATTGTCTAGCGCAACTTCACCACTAGAAGGTAGATCTATTTTTTTTCTTTTATGGATCATCAAAGTGTGCCTCTACTTAGTGCTACAGGTTATCAGGTATGGAGAGAAAAAGTGAAGTGGGAATTTACAACATATGGATATGATGTCTATACTCTAGTATGTGTTGGATATGGTAAATATTCCCATTCAAAGAAAATTAGAAAACACAATTCCCAATAAAAATGAGTGATCTTTAATAATATTGACAATGCAAATATTGGAAAGGTAATGGATTTGAAATTTTCAAACGGTTGTTGGTATTCTATAGAGGAGACATCAATAGTAGAATTGTCGAGATGTAAAACAAGAAATAGAATAAGAAGAATAAGGGATCTCAGAAGAAATATTATCATCTTAATGAGATCCCACCCGCCATAGTTCAAGGAGCAAATAATTAAGAGGAGAATTCATAAAATGAAGGTGAACAAAATATGATGTAACAAGATAGATCTGAAGGGAAGGATGACCACAGAATATTTCTCAGTTGTGCTTTAGATGGTTTTGATGTTAGCCATCTAGAGTTAAATAATAAAGGTGATGATGAATGTCACTAAATGATGGCCCTTTAGAATGAAATTGCTTTAGCCATAGTTCTAAGAGAAAAACTAGCTGTTGAAATATAAAGACTATCAATTGTGAATATAGATCAAGAAAAAATATATTAGATCTTGATAGAAATGAGAATGAGTGAAAAAAATAATTCATCATCTTGGAGATCCATTTAGAAGAGGAAAAAATAATTTAAGATGTGAGGAGAAGTTAGGTAAAACAGAGTGAAGGTCAATGTGAAATGCTACAGGTTGAAGTTGTCTCAATAAGGAAGAATCTAGATAATAAAGGCAATCAACTAAATTTGGAGAAGAGTACCAAGATCTTTCACAACATGCTTAGTAGCTAAAGATCTCCATTGGTCAAACGTAATCTTGGATTTCATAAGGGAGAGTCTAGCTCACAGGTAGGTGGAAAAAACAATGCATAATCTAAAATCCATGTAGCAAGAAATGGTAGCAACATGAGAAAAAAATAAAGGAAGAAAGCAAGATGAGAACCTATGACAAGAAGACCATTCATTCCAAAACAGTAATATGGCAAATTTAAAATCAACAATAATAGCCTCTTTTCTCTATTGACAAATGAAGTTGGGTGTTACATTTTCCATAAATATCGACATGTTGTAGTCAGTTGTAGAAGCATAATATTTAGATCCTACCAGTAGAGTATGTAGCAGTTTAGGTAGAAAAATATATCATCAACCTTTAAGTACACAAATTCATTTTATGGTTATTATTTTTGATGTAGTTTATTTGGCCACAAGGAATTTGATTTCATATCTCATGCTTGGAGTAGAAGTACGTTTAATATAAAGTAGTGACCTAACCTAGTTAGCATAAGATATGATCTTATTTCCTTATATCTCAGTTGCATGATCTTCTGCACTTGTGAAAAGATTTGTCACGTGGCTAGTCACTATAAACTATCTAGTTTTTCAAGGCATAGCAAGCAAAAGGAACAAATCATCTAGAGTAGACCTAGTAGGAAGCCAGAGGAAAATGCATACTAGAAAGAAACCTACTGGAGTGTGGAAGAAGAAGGAGGAGAACCCAGTGAAGTGTGGTATCAGTCTATGCATGCTTGAAGAATATGAAACACAATACATACATAGTGGATGTTCCCATCATATGTCAAGGGATAATAGTAGATTCCTCTTCTTAAAGAAATTTTACCATGTTATTATTAGAGATAATGCTCCATCTAAAGTGATAAGAAAGTTGAGGCCTACCTTTGTGATAAGAATAAAAATGTAGTGAATGTATTTCTTTTCTAAGGTTTGAAACATAATAGATTGAGTGTGATTTAGATGGTTGATCGATGAGAAGAATTCATATTCAATTCGAAAGGTTGCAGTATCCACAAAGAATGATGAAAGAGAGTTATAGAAAAAGGAATGAGGACCCTAAATAATGTGTACGTGCTAAAAGGAAGATCAAGAAATGTTAAGGGACAATTTCTTCAGGTTCGGAATAAAGGGAGAATATACCAAGCTACAACCTAGTATTGAACTCCATAATATGAGATTCAAGCCAACATGCTATCAAGGGTAGTATATGTGAGCAACATGAAAATATGTATTGGTAGGCTATATTGCTTCATTTTTAACCCCTTTCCTACATCAAAATCATAACCTTAGAGCTGTATTTTAACCTTGCAACCTCCTTATTCATGCACTATTCCAAGAATCGTGCCTTTTCTTGCACTAGCTTTATATTTCATATTTAATGGTTACAAATGTGCTTAATTAATTATTTTTATATATTTTATACCTTTAATACTCTTTACAAGTAATATATTCTTTCCCAAAGTATTTGGTAAGCGATGTATTATTCATTCCTTTAGCATGGTTGAGTGCAAGTACGGTTCCTGCATCGCTGGTGAATCCCAAACTTCCATGACAGCTCACTACCTAATGTGGAAATCTCATTCAAAATCAATCATCTCGAGTTGGGATCCAAGCAGGGATAAGTCAAGGGTATGACAAAGATTAGGTCGCCGAACAAATGCTCAACTTTAGCATTTTCTTATAGTTGAAAGGCTTAGCGTGTAATATTGTTGTTATTTTGTTACAGTCGAAAGGCTTAGATTGTACCGTTGAATGTAATTTTGTTACGGTTGTAGGCTAAAGGAATGTATGTAATGTAGGATTCATATAGAAAATGCTAGCGAGTGATAGCTATAGAAATGCTACAGTGACTGTGGTATTTTTTAATTTTTCCAGTATCTCCCTCGTTCTAGGCTAGATTTGATTTCATATGAAATTTCATAATTCTGAAATTTCATATAAAGGGATTGCACCATGTTATTTCAATCCCGTGTTTTAATTGTCTAGTGATACGTTGTTGAGAGCTGAGTTTCCAAGTTTCCTAAAAAAGGAAACGATCTGGTTGGGTAGGGCCCAGCCAACCCAACTCATTCTCCCTTGCATTCTCCTTTTTTGTTAAAGGTCTGTTTATTTCATTTTAATGCAAGGTGTGAATTAAATAGATGATTTAATAACTATTGTGTGATGGATCTATGGTGCACATGGTAAGCTAGGTTTTATCTTACCATTTTTTCATTTCTTCTCTTCGAAGCTTAGTATTATCTCTCCCTGGATCGTGCAAGAATGTTATTCCTGAATTAGTGCATTTGTAGTTCTGCAAGTTGATTTCTTTGGTTCATTACAAAAAAAGTCTTTCCTTCTTTTCTGTTATAAGAGTATTGATGTGTTTGTGCAAGTGAGTGTTGATGTTTAAGAATTATTCTTAATATCCTGAATTAAATATGCTTTGGTAATTAGAATGTTGTTATAATGCATTAATCTGTACCTACACTTTATACTTTTGAGGGAAGGATCAAGCTTCATATTCAATTATTTCAAAGTCAACCTTTTGGAATTAAGAAGGTTAAAAAGGTAGATCAGATTTGTGTGAATAATTATTACAGGAATAAATTATGTTGTCACAATTAGATGATTACTTTAGTTGCATGAAGGAGTTCCTTGATTGAGGAAAAATGTACATCGGATTTAGAAATTAATTCTTATTTTGAAGTTAAGTTGGGTTGAAGAATCTTTATGCTTGTGGAAGTTATTTGAATGTTATGTTGACCTTTATAAGTTATTTCCTTAAGTTGACACACTCTTTATTCTTTTATAAAAGAAATTTGAAAACTTGGTGCAGGAATTTGTATTCTGGTGCAGGATTCGATATCTTGATACAGGAACAGAGTGCTCTAATCCTGAGGCTTAGAGCCCATGCAGGATGACATATATCTTTAGTACAAGTGTAAAATATACTTCTAGCATATAAACTGTGTTCCTGTACTAGTGCAAGAATATTGCAGGATCACAGGAATAACATCTTGGTGCAGGGAGAAAGATCTATAAAGAAGTCAAACATACTCAAGGGTCCAATTATTAATCTGACATACAACTATATTGAATATAGACATATATTTCAATTTCAGGATTGCTTACAAGAGTTTGAAAGTTCTTTTCTTTTATTTTTCTGCAAAATTATTTTCTTTCACATTCCAACCCTAGAATTTCTTTACTGTAAATTGTTCGGTGATCTTCTCTTTTTGATTCTGCAAGGTAGTAATTAAGGAAGTATGAATAGAGTTAGGAAAATTTCATACCATCTCCAACATTTCCTGTGCTTCGCTTCTAAGTTTACAAATCCCTCTGGTTGACAATTAAGTTTTGAAGGAGTCTACCTAACTGTAATTCCTGCAACCAATGTTTTAGCACCATTTCCTGGGAGGCGATTTGAAATTTGTAAGAACTTTCCATTTTTTGTAATACGGGTAAGTCTACTATTATTTTTTCCTGTAGTATGCTTCTATTGTTTTAAGGATTTTACAAGTGCTGATTTTTACTTTTTGCAGCAATTGACAGATTCTTTTCTTTACAGCATCTAATTTTTGTTATTTGGATTTGATTTTTTTTTAAAGTGAACACCTAAGAAAGGTATGGGTTATTGGGCCTCAGAAACACTGAAAAATCTGAATTTTTTTCTCATATTTGACCTTCTTTTGCAAGTAGAAAATCCAAGCAGACCCAGCTCATCAAGCCAGAACAGTCCACATGGATTCTAGAAATGGTGATTCAAGTGTGACATAACCCGAAAAGGGGAACAAAGAGGCTAACAGTGTTTGGAAAGTCCAATTCAAAAATAGTCAACCTTCATCTTCTAAAAGTGGTTTGATTAGAGGCACAACAATGATTGATCATGAAGACCATGTAGAGGGGACTAGCAAGAATCAGGTAAATGTAGAGCAATCCACTTTTGGATTTCCAATAGTGAACTCAAAAGTGAATATGGAAATGAAGAATATTTCACCTTCAGCTCTTCCACACTTTCATGGTAAGGTGCAAGAAGACCCATATTCATTTCTTTTAGAGTTTGATATATTATGTAGGAGTTATGATTATTCTTCTCATGCCCAAAAATTAAAATTGTTTCCTGCAACTCTCAAGGATTTAGCCTTACACTGGTTCATGGGACTAGCAAGAGACACTGTAATTTCTTGGGGACAAATGAAGAGAGTATTTTTGAATAAATATCATGAATATTGTAAAACTATAGAAATCCAGGATGATATCTTCACCGTTGTACAAGGTGATGATGAGACTTTCGAGGACTACTTAGAGAGATTCTTGTATATACTCCAAAGTTTCAAACACAAATTTAATTTGAGTACTATACGGAACTTGTTCCTACGAGGACTTACTCAGGATTCTAGACATAGTTTTAATTTTTTAGGACAAGGAGACATTCCTCAGAAAACATTTGAACAAATTTGTGACTTGTGCAAGAAGTTCTCACGTAATCAATCTAGATCCACTAGAGGTGGTCCAAGCAGAGCTAACAAACTCAGATCTACATCTGATATGATCATTGGCTTAGAGAATAAAATGAACAACATGCAAATTGAAATAATTAATATTGTTAGCAAACAAATAGACTCTTTGGAATTTTAGGAAAAACTAGAAAAAGAACAAGAGTCATTTTCTCTTTTTGTCCAAAACTTAGGAAAAATCATGCTTTAAGAGAGTGTCCTATTGATATGAAAAGTGCTAGGAAATTTGTGATCTAGTTAGAAAACCATGCCATAGAAGAATTCCCATCCATACCTAGATAAAAATTTGTATTTGAAGGAGAGAATTATGAACCTCATTCATTACATGCAATGGGAGCATGAAGGAACTGGCAACAGGTAAGTGTATATATGGTTCTCAAATGACTTCTTTATGGTTATAATGTACCTCCATATTCCTATCATTATAATAGTAATCACTCTCAACATTGGCAAGACATAAACTATTTTCACCATGGACAGTCCTCTCAACCTTGGAAATAAGGATGGAGAGGGCCAAACCATTCATATAATTCCTATCCTGCTACGGTGCCATGATATCCTCGTTCATATGGACCACACCATATGTCACAACCATCGTTTTCCTCTCTACCTCACCAAAGTCAACCATTGCCAACATTGCCTTTCCCACCACCATTTAGACAACCTCAACTACCTGCTCAACCAATATTAAATCCTAATAATAAGGTTGTACAACTAATTCATTCAGTTGGACTCTCCCCTTCTCCTACCTATTGAATCTTGTAGGTTGGGATAGATGAGCTTCAATTGAGATTGGGAAGGGTAAATAAATGAGAAAAACCAAAACAATGAACATTGATCATTGAGGAGAAAAATGAGGTGGCAACTGTTGATCATTCGAAAAATAATGTCACCATCCAACTCATTCCCATACCTTGATATTCACATCTTCTTCAAACCAGCCCCCCTATCCAGAGAGGTTAGCTATGGAAAAAAGTGGCCCTAAGTCCACTCTGGCTTTAGAGTTAAGGAATATTTGTATAAAGGTCCCTAGGCCATGAGTGCAGCATCACAAACCTCAAGAGTAAGATTTGGAGCTATAAAAAGGTAGATATGCCTTAAAATGCCAGGGAGGAAGATAGTAGAAGCTCAGACCATTTAGTTTGTTGGTAGAGAAGCTGAGTTGATGACATGATGCATATCAATGGAAAAATACACAGATCTTGGAAACCCAGTTGTTTCTATCCAGATAGGTGATATCCTTGTCTCTAATGTACTAAAATACCTGGGGGTTACCATCAATGTTATGACCAGGCAAACAATGGAACAAATTAGGTTGGGCCATATTCGTCCTACACCCACCATCCTTGAACTTTCAGAAAGATCTAAATTCAAGCCCAATGGAGTATTATAGGATGTGGTTGTATTTATAGATTCATGGGAGTACCCCGTGGATTTCCGTATGCTTCAGCCAAGGAATCTAATGGGACGACATCCTTTGATTCTGGGATGACCATGGCTTTGCCTAACAAATTCTTATATTGGATTTCACTCCGGTGATATGTCCATTTCACATGGAGACTCTAGGAAAAATGTTAACTTATATCCACCTCCTAGATCTATTTTGGAACTTAGGGACACATTATGGTTAGATTATGATAGTAGCGATGAGGAGAACTGATATGTTTCTTTTATTCATCATCATACCAAGTCTACCTAAGATGGTGAATTATGATATTTCTTGAACAATTTAGACACTGCGCCTAATTTTGACACACTTCATCAAATATTTAGTCTAGATTTTCAAGAAAATTATGATTCCCAGCCTTCCTTATCCCATATTGGTGCATCATCTTCCTACACTCTTGAGCCTGAGACCACTCTTGATGAAATTAGTTGAGGCAAATATTTACACATTAGCTCAGACCTGGATTCATCTCAGCAAGAGAAGCTTGTTACCTTATTGCGAGATCACATGGATGCATTCAATTGGAGTGATGAAGACATGAAAATAATTCCTCATGAGACTTGTACTCATTGTATCTATATCCAGGAGGGAGCCTAACCTATTTGACAACCTCAGAGATGAATGAATCCCACACTAAGAGATATTGTTAAAGAGGAACTACAAAGACTCTTAGATGCTAATTTCATCTATCCCATTTCTGACAGTCATTATGTCTCTCCATTAGTGATAGTCCCTAAGAAATATGGGAGATTGTGTATTTGCATTGACTAGAGAGAATTAAAAAAGCCACTCTCAATGATTACTTTCCCCTTCCTTTCATCGATCAGGTGATAGATACCCT
This sequence comes from Pinus taeda, assembly GCA_000404065.3. NCBI lineage: Eukaryota > Viridiplantae > Streptophyta > Pinopsida > Pinales > Pinaceae > Pinus > Pinus taeda. The sequence goes on along the minus strand of APFE030381824.1, from coordinate 53,221 downwards.
TGCCGGTAAATAATACTTTTCAGTTTTAGATGGCTTTAGTGGGTATAACCAAATTTAGAACACACCCTCAGATCAAGAAAAAACTACCTTTACATGCCCTTGGGGTACATTTTCTTATTGACTACTTCCTTTCGGGTTCTGTAATGCACTTGCCACCTTTTAGAGGGTTGTGCTGGCTATTTTTGTTGATCTTGAATGTGTTGAGATTTATATGGATGGTTTTTCTATGCTTGGTAACTCATTTGATGAAGCTCTTAAAAATTAAAAAAAAAAAAAAAACTTTTACATTGCCAAGAGGCTTATATTTCTTTGAGTGATAGAAAATGTAGATTAATTTGTGAAGAAGGAGTGGCTCTTGGTCAGTTGACTTTTGACAAAGGTATCCATGTAGATCTTGCTAAATTTCAAGTAAGTATTTGTCTACCTGCACCCAAAACACAAAGGGAAGTGAGAGGTTTCCTGGGACATGTTGGTTATTACTGGAGATTCATTGAAATTTTTTCCAAGATTTCTACCCCCCTTTTTCGATTATTAGCTAATGATAGTGAATTTACCTGGTTCACAGCTTTCCAATAGTCGCTCGAGATATTGAAGAAAAAATTAGTACAACCACCAGTTTTGGGAGGACCAAACTGATCCCTTCCATTTCATGTTTCATCTGATCGGTCAAACACTGCCATTGGCAGAGCTTTATGATAAGAGGAGAATAAAAAATCCTATGTTATTTATTACATCAGTAAAAATTTGTCACCTACTAAATTTAACTATATAGTGGTTGAGGAAGAATTATTAGATGTTATTTTTTCTATTAATAAATTCAGACATTACATTATAGGGTATGAATTTTATGTGAATACTAGTCATTTTTCTATAAAATATGTAATGAATAAAACATTCACTAGCAGTAGAGTGACTAGGTGGTTGCTTTTATTACAGGAATTCAATGTTACAATTATTGATAGACCAAGAAAGTCTAATGTTGTAGATGTTTGTCTTTCTAGATTAAATAATCCTGGTGAAGTAATTCGTATTGATGATGATTTCCCTAATGAACATGTTCTTACTATGTCAACAAAATCCCCATGTTTTTCTAACACAACTAACTATTTAGTCACTCGAAAAACACCATTTCACTTATCTGCTCGTGAAAAGTGGAATATCATTCAGAAAAGTTCTTTGTATTCTTAGATAATGGGATAACTCTTTTACATTGGACCATATTTTTTTATTCGTATATGTGTGAGAGAGGAAGAAATGTTTGATATCCTAAACTTTTCCCATGATGAACCTTGTGGTGGCCACTTCGCTGATAAACAAATTGCATATAAAATTCTACGCACTAGCTATTTTTGGCCTTATTTGTTTAAGCATGCCAAGAAATATGTTAGGCATTGTGATAGTAGTCAACAGATGGGTCAACTGGTTCAAGCCAATGAAATGCCTTTATGTCCTCAAGTTATGATTAAGCCCTTTGAAAAATGGGCTATTGATTTTGTAGGACCCATAAACCCAACATCCTTAAATAAAAGTCATATATTGGTTTGTACTGATTTTGTTACTAAATGGGTAGAGACTAAAGCCGTTTATTTTTTCCACTCAGAAAGTTTTTGTTGATTTTGTATTTAATGAAATTTTCACTAGATTTGGTTCTCCTAGAGAAATTGTTTTTGACAATGGACCACAGTTTGTTTCTAACTTTGTTCAAGATGTCATGAATCAGTACAAGATTCGACACTTGAAGTCTACATTGTACCACCTACAAGAAAATGTCTAGATGGAATCTTCAAAAAAGGGAATCAAATCCATCCTCACAAAGACAGTAAACATGCACAAGAAGGATTGGGCTAGCCATTTCCTAAAGCATTTTGGGCTTATCAAACTCTTGGAGAAATAGCACAGGGCATACACCATATGAGTTGGTGTATGAAAAGCAAGTCCTATTGCCGATTGAATTTTAGATAAAGACTTTCATAATTGTAGCTAAATTAGGTCTAGATGTCTCAAAAGCACAGTAGCAACGTCTATTGTAATTAAACGTTTTAGATGAATTTCAAAGGGATGTTGTTCAACATAATATTTTGGTTCAACAACAATGCAATAAATGGCATGACAAGTTTATCATGAAGAAACAGTTCTAACAAGGTGATTGGGTACTTCTCTATGACTCTAGATTTAAACAATTTAGAGGGAAGTTCCATAATCATTGGATAGGACCGCATGAGGTAATTCAAGCCTTTGACAATGGGGCTATAGAATTCAAGACTATTGATGGGAGAAATTTATGTTTCCTTGTGAATGGGCATAGGCTTAAAGCATACTTTCGTCCCATTACAAAGGAAGATATCATGCAGCAAGTGCAGCAAAATTCATAACTTCAGTTGGTAGGTGGCTATGCCAACCTTTTGTGATTTGATTTAATCTCTCTTGAAATGAAATTTAAAGAAAATCCAACAAATATATATATATATATATATATTATATATATATATATATATATATATATATATATATAAATAAAAATAAAAGAAAAGAAAAAAGAGGAAAGGAAAAAAATCCTTTCATGTGATTGTGAAAATCAATTTTACTGATGTGATTGTAGAAGGATCAACCTGAAAACAAGCTTGCTGGAAGGAAGATAAAATTCCAATAAAAGGGGAATGTTGCTTCATCTTTATATATGTTGATTGTTTCCAAGAAGAAGCAGGATCAAGCACATGAACCAAGCCCTTATCCAAGTTTAGGATAGCTGGCACGGAAATTTTTATCCAGGAAAGAATCTATTCCCATTGCATTTACTTTTTGGATCAACACTATACAGGCAAATATCGAGTGAAATTCTACCATTCTTCTATTCCCATTTTCATCAAATAAATCCCATTTGTTATCTACTTTTTCATCCCATGAAGTTTATCATCCCTTTATTCAAAGAAACTCTCCCTATCCAATTTTGTATTTCCCTCCTTTTCCCTTGAATTTTTTTTTCCTAAAATTCCATTTCGATTTGTCCCACTTGGTGGTCTCACTCTAGAATTCCATGTCGTAATTTCCTTCCCATTATAAAATTTACCCTTTTCCCCACTTCATTCTTTCCCTCATGGATCGGTTGCAGGATCTAATGTGAACTAAAAAATTAGATAAGAACGCATATATCAACAGCAAAGAATGGTGAATAAAACCTCCCTTGTATATCCAGGAAATTTTTAATCGAACCTATGAATCATATCCTATCATAATTTCTTTTTGCTTCCCTTTCTCTTTCGAGATATGCTACAAAAATCCCTGGTGCAGGAATGTGTGTTTGATTGCAAGCATGTTCAAATGCAGGCATGTTTAGTGTAGGCATGTTTAAGTGTAGGCATGTTCAGTGAAAGCATGTTCAATGCATGCACATTCAGTACAAGAATCCACACTCTTGAGCACACCCAATTAGAAAAACACATGTTCTGGCGTACGAACACCTGGTGCAAAACATGTGTATTGGAAGATTATCTTTGTTTCATAGTTCTTTTATAGGTATAATAACTGCACCACCTATAATTTACTAAATTAGGAAGAAATCATTTAAGAACAAAGATATTTTAGGTTATGAAATCTCATCTTCTTAATGAGTATTGAGTACACCTTACGTGAGATCATGAAGTAAATGTGGAATGGTACAATTCTCTGAAAATCGAATACTTACCTTTCCCTGAAAGAGTCATCACCTATTAATTATGGCCTTACTCCTTATCCGACCTCGCATGACCATTACATTGAATCATTATCTAAACCGCCACCTTTCCCAATAATCATCACGTGCATGTACTTGAACCAATTCGTATTCACATCTGTGTAATTTTAATGATGAATCATGGCCATTCGGGAAGTGGCCATTATAGTGGCAGATGTATAGCTTGACTATCATTTTGAGTTCTTTATATTGTAATACTCTTCCAAACTTTTAGATAGAGATTCGGTGAATTGAAACAGAGAAATGGTGTCTATAGGGATTGAACCACAGTCCATGAAGGGGATGGAGCAAATGGTCGAGTATAGAAATAGTCTTGTAATATTGCAGGAGCTCTTGTTCCTCCCATTTCTACAAAATATTAATTGATTTGACTCAACTGTGGTGCTAGCATTTGCTTGGAATTTTGATGGAAGTTGAGCCAAGGTTGGTTCATTGGAATTTGTGGTCATAGAGGAGTCTTTATCTCTGGCTATAGGTTTACAAGTAGTGGGAAAACAATTTCTTAAGAAGAAGAAGATAGACAAGAAATTGTGGTGTCAATTCATGCTTAACTCAAAGCTAAAGGTGGACTAGAAGAACGATCTCCAATGTAATGCTATGATTGGAAAATCAAAGGATCCCGTTTATGTATTGCAGGAGTTTCTTACTTGTGAGGGTTTTTATTCTGGATTTAAGACATCTGTGGTTTATATCCTTTGACTTAGTTACCGAAGAATCCCGGTTGGGATTTGAAGCGTTGATAGAAAATGGTTTTTACTGCGGATTCTCCAGTAACTAAGTCAAGAGGGTCGTTATTCACTAAGCTTCCTGTATCACATATGATAGCTCCTGCAGTTTGTGTCTTGTAAGCCGATTAATTTTCCTTATTACTTTTTTAGGAGCTTAGAAAAATGTCAAAAGGTGTTCAGAGAGGAAATTCAAGCCAGGTTGCATACAAGTTATACCACAACAGGTTGATCGCAATTTTAATCAAGAAAGAACTGAAGATTGGAAACATGAGTTAGGAATAATTTTTAAAGGAGTTTTAGGGATGATGTCTAGGGAATTCGACCAAGAAGAAGAGTGCTAGCAAGGAAGAAAAATCAGAAACTCTGACCTTGTGCCCTACTAAGAATTGAAGTTCATCGAAGAGAAGGACTTCGTCTTCAAGGGTGGGTCATGATGAGTTGACCTCCTCGATACTATTGGACAACTCACCACCTGATTTACCAAGTAACAATAACCTCTCATTCCTTGCTCAGGCGATGGCCCATAGAGTGGTCGATGAAGGTTATGCAGAGAAGGAAGATGATACACCCTTGTCAGTGATATTTGGAAGGACGAAGAAGACAAAAATGATGCTGAGTGCAAAAAAGGACCCTGCAGAGGGTCAGATGGATGATAGGGTGTAGAACTCTGAAGCCCTTAATGATTTTGAGGTTCTGAGTATTGAAACTCCTGGTAAGATGAATGAGAAGGGTACTAAAGCCCTTAATAATTTTGGAGTTTCAGGTACTAAAACCCCTGGTAAGGTGAATGTGTAGGGCACTAAGACCCTTAGTGACATTGACACTCTAAGTATTGAAACCCTTGATAATGCTGAAATGCAGGAAATCGATGGCCAAGATAACCTTGACCCTAATGATGTCGGCACATGTTTGGAATTGACTACCGAGAAGTATACACCAATGGAATTTGGAGTAGAAAACTCCACCCTTTGTCTGAAGAGATGGATAGAAGAGCTCAAGAAACATGTTTATGGCTTGGAGATATTAAACCAAGCCATGAAAGAGGAGAATTTAATGCAGAAGAAAAAGAATGCAGAGTTGGCAGGAGAAGTGAAGCAGTAGAGAAGAGAAGTCAAGATTTCAAAATTCCAGGCCTCAAATTCTTATAAACGTCTTAAAACGGTGACCAAGAAACTCAATAAGGGGCAGGGAAAGAAGGAAAAGACAATGAAAGTAGGGATGATCATACAAGTTTAGAATTGAAGGGAGGCTCCTTTATTTTATTTTTTTGTAGCAAGAAAAGGTTCTATGAGGACCTAGAACATCTCAGGGAGGGGAGGATGGTGGTAGGCTAAATTCTTCATTTTTAACCCCTTTCCTACTTGAAAAACATAACCTTAGACCTCTATTTTAACCCCGTAACCTCCTTATTCTTCCACTATTCCAAGAGTCGTTCCTTTTCCTACACTAGCTTTATATTTGACATTTAAGGGTTACAAATGTGCTTAATTAATTTTTTTTATAGGTTTTATATCTTTAATGTTCTTTACAACTAATATCTTCTTTCATAAATTTGGTAAGAAATTTATTAATCATTCCTTCAGCATGGTCGAGTGTAGGTAGGACTCTTTCTCGAATGGTGAATCCTAAACTTTCATGACAGCTCACTACCTAACTCAGACATCTCATTCAGAATCGATCATCTTGAGTTTGGCTCGAAGCAGAGATAAGTCAGGGATATGATAAAGATTAGGTCATCGGCCAAATGCTCAATTTTATCATTTTGTTACAACCGAAAGGCTTAACATGTAATAATGTGTTATTTTGTTATAGTTGAAAGGCTTAGATTGTAATGCGGAATGTAATTTGGTTATGGCTGCAGGCCTAAAGGGATGTATATAATGTAGGATTCAGATAGAAAATGGTAGCGAGCAATAGCTATAGCAAGGCTACTATGATTGTGATATTTTGTAATTTTGCTGGTATCGCTCTCCTTCTAGGCTAGATTCAATTTCATCATGTACATTTGTGGATTCTAAAATTTAATGTAAAGGGAATGTGCCATGTTATTTCAACCTTCTACTTTTCTGTGTTGATGCGTTGTTGAGAGCTGAGTTTCCAAGTTTGCTGAACTAGGAAAGAAGCTACTTTGCTAGAGCCCAACCAACCTAGCTCATTCTCCCTTGCATTCTTGTTTCTCATTAAAGGTGTGAATTAAATAGATGTTTTCATTCTTCCACAAAGTTCAAGTTCAATTTCCTTCATAACTATTGTGCGACAGATCGATGGTGTGCATGCATAACTAGGTTTGATCTTTCCCTTTTGTCATTTCTTCTCTTTGAATATTAGTATTATTTCTGCCTGAATCATGCAACAATGTTATTCCTACACTAGTTCATTTACAGTTCTACAAGTCAATTTATTTGGTTCATTATAGAAAAAGTCTTTTGTTCTTTTCTTTCATAAGAGTTTTTATGTGCTTCTAGAAGTGCGTGTTCATATTTTAGACGTATTCGTAATATCTTGAATTAAATGTGGTTTGGTAATTAAAGAACGAATGTTTTTATAATGCATTAATTTGTACTTAAACCTTCTATTTTAAGGAAAGGTTCAAACTTCATATTTGATTATTTCAATGTGAACCTTTCTGAATTAAGAAGGTTAAAAGGGTAGATCAGATTTCTCTTAATAACTATTACAGGGATAAAGCGCGTTTTCACAATTAGATGATTTCTTTAGTTGCATGAAGGAGTTCCTGGATTGAAGAAAAGTGTGCTTTGAATTTAGAAATTAATTCTTATTTGGAAGTTAAGCTGGGTTGAAGCATCTTTCTACTTGTGGAAGTTATTTCAAAGTTTTGTTCACCTTTGCAAATTATTTCCTTAAGTTGACACGCTCTTTATTCTTTTACAGAATATATTTGAAAACTTGGTGCAAGAATCTTTGTTCTATTATCGGAATCGATATCCTGATACAGGAACAAAGTCCTCTAATATTAAGGCCTAAAGCCCCTACATGAGGACACAAAGCTTCATTACAAGTGTAAAATATACTTCTAGCATATAAACTTTGTTCTACTACTAGTGCAAGAATATTGTAGGAGTACATGAATAACATCTCAGTGGAGAGAGAAAGATCTATAAAGAAGTCAGACATCTTCAATGCTCCAGTTACTAATCTAACATACAACTATGCTAAAGATAGACATAGATTTCCATTTTTAGGATTGCTTACAAGAGTTTGAAAGTTCCTTTCATTAATTTTTCCACAAAAGTACTTTCTTTCACATTCCAACACTAGAATTTCTTTGGTGTAAATTTCTTGGTGATATTTGCTTTTCGATTCTGCAAGGTTGTAATTAAGGAAGTAGGAATATTTAGAGTTATGAAAACTCCATAGCATTTCTGGCATTTCTTGTGCTCCACCTATAAGTTTAGAAAACCCCTAGCTTAACAATTAAGTGTTGAAAGAGTTTGCCTAATCGTAATTGCTACACCCAACAAGATGATGATGATAAGTTGCAACATAAGCATTGTGTGGCCAAGAGACTACAGTCAAGATCAGGGCCACATGATCAACAAGAAAGTTAGAAAGTGCATGAGCTAAGGGGGATTTATACGTGGATTTGTGGTTTTAATAGTTTCATATTATTTGTAATTTTACTTTCACTTCACATTTGTAACACACACACACACACACACACACACACACACACAGATATATATATCTGTGTGTGTGTGTGTGTGTATGTGTGTGTGTTGTAGCCTGGAGTGAAAATAAAAATTTTCATCCATGTATGTTAATGCATATCATTTGGCAAGTTGATTGAGTAGCCCTTGTTTTAGGCATGCATAGGAAATAGACATTTATTTCAGCCACATATGCACCTTCGAGTGTCTGTATTAAGGCCTTTACTTTCACTATTCATCATTTGGTCATTGTTGGTTGTGAATCCTTGCTTTGGAAAGTGAAACCTCTTTCATGTTGCAATGAGGCATGAGAAAGGGTAACAACATGGAGAGTTATTTGTATCCCGTGCACGTTTCCAAGGAGAGCATGCTTAGCAAGATGAAGGTAATTTTTGGCCTTGTTGTAGTTGATGCCACATTGCTTGTAGGAGTTCAAAGTGTGAGAACATATTATTGTTTGGTTACTATTCCTATTTCATATATGTGTTGTAGCTACCTATAGTTTTCAAATGGCCTTCAAAGAAAAAGAGTGAAATCATTTTGGGTCACCCTTTCCCATTGATGTCAAAGGGGGAGAAAGAGACAAACCATCTAGTGGAGAATGAAGGCTAGTTAGTGAGAGAAATAATTTGGTGATGTGGGTGGGTGCTTCCATTAATGCCCGAGGGGGATATTGTTGGCAACATGGTGTTGGCATTGATGTTAATAGTTGAGTAATATTGTGATAGGAATTGACATCAACATTTGTAGGATGTAATTAAACATGGTCTAATGCATATTATAGGTGTTGATTGTGCTAAATGTGCTTGACATGATGGTTATACTATTTCATGTAGTGGTTTCTAGATCTAGGTAGAGAATTTAATGTTAGAATATGCTATGGATTGTATCTTCAAGGTTGTGTTGATTACATAATCTGTTGTGTCTTTCTTCATTGAGGTTGTACAAATATTCTTTGGATTCCCTTTATTTTTCCCTACATAAATCCCTGTAGCTGAAGAATTTGTGATCCCATGCCAAAAAAAAACAAGTGATATCATGTATGGTGGTATTTTCTGGAAGAGCTGATCTATTGTCTCATTATTTATATGATGTTATATTGTTATTGCTAATGTTTTTAAGTGAACAAAAGGTTTATTATTGCTGCAAAGTGTTTAAATGCTACCGTAGCTACCATGTTTTATGATGAGCCTTGTATTTCCTTATTACTTCTATAAATTGTTTGTTTTTATTTTATTTTATGTATTGTTATTGTTAAGTATAATCATGTATATTTGAGTGTGAGTGAATACGTACATTGTTATTTATTGTATCATGAGGATATCGATGGAAAATATATATTGTAATGTATTGCTAATAAAGAGTTTTAAATGATGCTACTAGGTCTTAATGGTATGAGTGGAGAAAATGTGTTGGCATCGACATATGAGTGTGTTGGTTAAGTAGCCAAGAGATGTTTGATATTTTTGTATTTAGATTGAGAATATACACATGTGGATCTAGTATGAAAATGTATGAAATGCAGTCTTTGGATATTTGAAGGACAGTGCATCTATGGCAAGTGGTGGCTTTTTTATTAGGGAGTAGTGGGTTCCATAAAATGGAGGGATGCAAAAATCCTTGGGGGTCGATTCCTCCAATAGATCATGTCTACAAAGACATTTGGAAGTCGGTTCTTCAAAGTAGGTGGGTACCTATAGCTTGTTTTCAATCAATGCCTCTAGTGGATAGGTCTCTGCATATAGTGATGGAAGTGCATGCTTCCATAAATTTGTGGTGTAGAGTGAGTGGGTGCTAACATATCACAAGCCAGTGCTTGCATACTAGTGGATGCCCATATATGGTATAAAGAAGATTTTATATAAGAAAAATAAGAAGACAAACATTCAACAATTTTTCTCCAATAAGAGTTTCCACCTAATATCAAGTGTCCATGTGTTGGTGATGGTTTATTTGTTCCTCTTGTGTCCTATTTTTTCATGTGTAATATTGTTGTTATGTTTTGATTATGCCTGTATTATCTGATAATATTCTGTTGAATTTATCATTAACTAATGATTCAGTTATATGCTCTAAAGAATTGGTAAAAAGGTTTAAATATGATCCTCATGGTGCAATACGAACTCACCTTGACCCCCTCTTAGTATTTTCAAGCTCCCAACAATTGGTGTTAGAGTTAGGTACCTTCAAGTGTAGTGTGAGCACAAGAAGGTGGATTTGATAAATATTTTTTTGATGGATCATCAAATTGTGCCTCCACTTAGTACTGCAAGTTATCTGGTATGGGGAGAAAAATTGAAGTCCATGGTGTCATCATGTGGATATGATGTTTAGAAGCTAGAATGTGAAGGCTATACTAAATATTACCCTTCAAAACAAATGTAGTAGCATAATTACCATGAAAAACATGGTGTGATCTTTAGTAATATTCACAATGCAAATCTTGAGAAGGTAATGGATCTGAAATAAGGAAATGAGATATGGGACAAGGTGCATCTCTTGTATGGTGGAGACATCCGTAGTATAAATGGAGAGATGGAAAAGAGGAAAAGGAAGAATAACAATATGTTATCTCATAAGAAGTTTTCTCATCTCAATGATATCCATCCCCCTAGTATTGAAGCAACAAATCATCAAGAGGAGAAATTTGAAGATAAATGTGAACTAGATATGATGTAGTAAGATAGATATGAAAGAAAGGTTGTTTCTGAAATATTTCTTTGTTGTCCTTTATAGGGTTTGAATGTTATCCATGAAAATTCATATAGTCAAGATGATGATTAGTGTGAAAAACTAATGGTCATTCAAGTTGAACTTGACTCAGTCATGGTTTCTATGGAAAAAGTAATTGTTGAAATAGAAAGTCTAACAAATGCGAACATAGATCAAGGAAAATGATTGCATATTTTTTATGAAAAGAAGAATGAGATAAGAGAATAATCCATTATATTGAAGACCTAGTTGAAGGAGGAAAATTGAAGTTATATTGAGGAGTCAACTAAAATAAAGTTAAGGTTGATGTGAAAAGCTAGAGGTTGAATTTGTCACAATAAGGAAGGAGTTAGAAAAGAAATACAATTAGTTGAACTTGGAGAAGAGTACCAATAACTTGGAAATCATTCATATCATCCAAGGATATCCCTTGGTCAAATATGGTCTTAGATTTCATAAGCATGAATCCAACTCATAGGAAATGTGGAAACAACGATACATAACCTAAAAATATTGTAGTAAGAAATGGTAACAATGTGCGCAATAAGAAAGGAATGAATCAATAGAACCAATAGTTGTCAAATGTACCAAGAGGAGAACCTATGACAAGAATACCATTTTCTCCAAGAGAGGAATATGGCATATTAGGAGGAAAGATAAGGTCATTTTTCTCCTTTAATGGATGAAGTTGAATGTTTCATTTTCCATAACAATGGACCTGTTGTAGCCAACAGTAGAAGCACAATGTTTAGATGATACCAGAAGAGTATGAAGCATATTGGGAAGAAAAAGAGATCATCAACCTTCAATTATACAAACTAAATTTATAGTTTTTGTTTTTCATGTAACATGTTTGGCCAAAAGGAAGTTGATTGCAGAGATTATGCATGTAGTAGAAGTATGATCAATGTAAAGTAGAGACCTGATGTAGTGGAAGATATGATTCACTTTCCTTATATCTCAGTCATGTGAGATGAGAGCCTTGTGACAATATTGTTCACATGGCTAGAGACTATAACATGTCTGATTTCTTAAATAAATTTATGCAAAAGTACAAACTCATCAAAAGTGGGCCTAGTAGGAAGTTGGACTAAAATGTGCATACCAAAGTGTGGAAAAAGAAGGAGGAGGAACAAGAAAAGTGTGGTATAAATTTGTGAATTCTTGAAGAATATGAAAAATGATACATAGAAAGTGGATGTTCCTATCATATGTCAAGGGAAAACAATACATTCTTGTTCCTGAATAAAACTAATGTTGGTGATGTTATTCTTGGAGATAATTATCTAATTGATATGTTGGGAGAAGGTAATTCCAACCTTAGTGATAAGAAGAAAATGCATATGATTCGTTTTTGTTTGAAATTTTAAACATAGTATCTTGAGTGTGAGTCAGAAGGTTGATAGATTAAAATAAGTCATATTCAATTCAAAGGCTGTAGTATCTAGAAAGAAGGCTCAAAGATAATTATAACAAAAGGAATTAGGACCCCCCGATAATATGTATGAGCTAAAGGAACATAAGGAAAAATTAAGAGACAATATATTGAAACTCGGAATAAAGGAAGGAAATTCCAAGTTGTTTTTTATTACTAAACTACAAAATAGAAGGCTCAAGCCAACATATTCTAAGGGGGAGCATATTGCGAACACATGAAAATGTGATGAACATAAGTTGAAGTAGAAGCATCATGTGACTAAGAGCCTAGAGTCAAGATCATGTCCACAATATTAGCAATAGGTTGCAAAAGTGCATGAGATTATTGGGAGCTGTACATGCAGTCATGATGTCAAAGGTTACATATTAGTTTCCATTTTTCTTTCAATTCATATTTGTAACACACACAAACACACACACACACACACACATATTTTATAGCCTTGAGTGAAAATATTTTTTTCTAGCCATATACATTAATTATTACCATTTGGAAATTTTATTGAGTAACCCTTATTATAGGCATGCATAGGAAAGAGGCATTTTCTTCAGCCTTCTATGCACCTTTGAGTGTATTGATTAAGCCTTGTACTTTCATTATTTTTCATTTGGTCATGGTTGGTTGTGAGTCCTTGGTTTAGAAAGTGAAGCCTCTTTCATGTTTCAAGCAGTCATGAAAAAGAGAAACAAATTGGAAATTTTTTTGTAGCCCAAGGACATATTTAGGGAGTCAATGTTTAAGAGGAGGAAGGTCATTGTTGGAATTATTTTCATTGATGTCATATTGATTGTAAGAGCTACAAGTATGAGAAACCACTCTCTTTTGGTTTCTAATGCCTATTTCTCATGTGTTGTAGTTGAGTATAGTTGTTAAGTTATTCATTAGATAATAAATTCTCAGCATGGTGATGAAAGTGGAAGAGTTAAGCCAATTTCGATCACCTTTTGCCATTAATATCAAATGGGGAGTTTGAAACAAACCATCTAGTGGAAAATTATATCTATTTGAAGAGTGAAATCATTTGGCGATGTCACTGGGTGTTGCCACTAATGCCAGAAGGGTATATTATTGGCAGTATGGTGTTAGCATTGATGTCAACAATTTATTAAACTTGTAATGAGAATTGATGTCAAAAACGATGAGATGTACTTGCACACGTTTTGATGAATGTTTGAGGTGTTGATGTTGTTGAAGCTGACTGACATGATGTTTGAAAAAATTCTGATGAATTGGTTATAGCTCTAGGTAGGTAATTTAAACTTGATAGGATCTACTATGGATTGTTTCTTCAAGACTACACAAATTGCATGATTGAATCTAGCTTGCTTCTTTTAGACCACACAAATATGCTTTGTATTCCCTTTATATGCCCTTGTATCTTCCTATAGGTGAAGAACCTACAATCTTGTGTGAACACACAACAAAATTACATGATACACCATAGTATTTACCAAAGAAATTGAAATCGAGGGAAGAGATTTGAGGTGGTCATGGTTGATTAGCTGATCTTGTCCAAAATGATTGTAAATAATGAAATGGAATTAATGCATCATTGATTTGGTTTGATTTGTATCATGTGTAAATGAGTTTAAATTGGTCTTATTATGGTTTCAATGGATAATAGTTACAATGCATTCTGAAGCTAATGTATTCTCTTGTAATGTAATGTAAATGGTACAATGAGAAGCCTAATAACATATTCATATGTGTGAATGATAAGATTAAAAGTATGGTGCATATGGAGTGAATTTTACCTATGGAATGATGGATCAAGATGTTGTGTGATCAACTAGTTATTGCAAATATGTTATCGTTGATGTCAATAAGGGTTTAATTAACGTCACCAAGTGGCATAAGTGTCAAAAGTATGTCCCATGGAGAAGGTTTGAGACACAAAAGAAGGGTAAAGGATCAGAAATGGTCAGAGAGTTTGGAGTCATTTTTTAGGTAGCAGATGAGCTTAAAAGCCACATCAAACCCACTCATCTATAATGCACTGTGAAAAAGCATTCCAATGTTATAAATAAGTCTACAAATGGTCTCCTTGATCAAGAGACACAACCAGTAAAATATGTGTCTACAAAAGGGAAAACCCCGAAACCTCAGAACGTTGGAAGTCTTGAAATCCTATAATAAAAAAAATGGTTCAGCAGGTCTAAAACCTCTTAAACTGAGAACATTTAGAAATTATAATTTATATAATCATAGGGTACAATGGCTTCCAAAATCCAGCTCACAACAGTGGGAGATAGCCAACATAGTGGGCCATACGCGAAAGGGATGGAACCCTGTAAGAACTTTTAAGTTACTTTCAAGAGAGCGTTGGGGTTGTGGGTAATGGCAGAAGACTAGACACTGAATGTTGCAAACCATTAGGTTTCTGATAATTATTTGTTGGAGATGTTGGGCACTAGGGTACTTGGAAGAGAAAAATAAGTGTGTAGTAAAGGTGGGTAATCCCTTAAAGCTCAAATCTCATAACTTTTTAAGAATTGTAAGTTAGAAATGTGTCGGGATTTGTGACATTGAGCATTAGATTGTCATTGAAAAAGAAAACAAAGGGAATGAATGCATAAAACACTTTTACAATTGAAATAGGCCCTCGAAAGGCCTTAAAAAGGCTTACCATCCAAAGAGCCAAGCCAACAATCATGAAAGCTAGTATTATGGCATGAAAGGGACTTAAGGACAATTCGATGGATTTGGAAATGTTTAAAATTATAAAAGAAAAATGGTCTGGCAAAGCTCTAAGGCAATTTTTAACAGTAGTGATAATATAATATCCTCGAGGTTCGGCATGGTCGGATGAGTTGGAAATTATTTTTGACTGGATAATCTTGATAGTGGCATGGATGGATCGACGTCTAGTTTTAGTAGTAATTTTGGTGGAACTTCCTATTAAGAGGTAGTTTTGGCAGTTTGGCTGAATTTGGAGGATTACAAACTTTAGAAAACCTTAGCTAAATTTTGTTAAAAGCCATAATTAACTAAAATCATCGGAAAAACTCACAACAAAGGTTGGTACTTGTAGAATGCCTATAAACAACATGAACAATAAGACTAGAAGACTGAACTGAATATGACAAAGGAAAAAATAAGAAAACCATGCAGCAAGATAACTCAAGTCCAATAATCAAAATATCAATCCAAAGTTACTTAAAAGTAGAATTCAAGTAGTAGAGTGATAGAGGTGCAAGGATGAGTGTAAGTAGAATTTTGAGAGGAATGTTTATGAGACATAACTTATGGAGTAGCATGGTGTTGGTACGGGCATGTTTCTATAAGTGAGTTTTGAGTGGTGATTGATGTATAATTGTTTTAATGTGAAATCAAAAGAGGCATTCATGGCTCTAGTGTGAAAATGGATGAATAATGAACTAGTGAGTGTCTAAAAAGTTGTAGATTGCAAGTTAGTGGGTTGGTCCACCTCCCAATGGTTTCTAGTAAACCATCACTGTTGTTGCTAATAAATCAAGGAGTTGTAGCTTCCTACTAGTTGTAGCCAAAGAATTGTAACAAGTTGTAGCTTTCTTTCTGAAGTAATAAAAGAGAACTCTTGAAGAATTTATTTGTTCCTTGTATGTTCCATTGACATTGCCGATATCTATTTCTGATATGCTTGCTTATATTAATTGTTGAATAATCTATTAGTGTTCGAATATTCTTGCACAAATTAAAAGGAAAATTTTCAATTGGAAAAAATTACTACAATACTAATTCACCCCACCCCCCTAATATTGACCTACTTTCGAACAATTGGTATCAGATCTAAGTTACATCAAATCAATTTAACCTCTACATGAAATATCGGGGACCATGGAAAATCAGGAAGATGGATTTAAGCACAGGTTACTAATGTTTAATAGAGCAAGCTATGTCTTTTGCAAAGTGAGCATGAAGATATACATTCAATCACTTGGAGCTGATGTGTCAAATCTTGTGTAAGAATAATATCAAAGGCATGAAATAATGTTTTACAAAGATAAAAAGTTGGAATTCACATGCAATGCTAAAAAAATAAATGCTATGCTTACTAGTCTACCTGAATCATAGCTTGTTCAGGTAATAGATTGCACATCCACTAAAGATATTTGCGGTAAGGTGAGAAAATACTATGAAGGAGACAACAAGGCCAAGAAGATAAAATCCAAGGTTATAGGATGCTATTTGAATCTTTAAGCATACATGATGATGAAGATACTGTTAAGTATTTTTTGAGAGTTGATGATGTGGTTAACACCATAAGATCGCTTGATGAGAAGCTAGATGAAGCTATGGTAGTTCAAAAAGTGCTAAGATCCATTCCTGAGATGTTTAATCCAAAATTATCAACCATTGAAGAAATGATTGTTATAGGCCATTTTTGTCACATATGTTCAATATTCCTTCAACTAGATCAATCAACATCCTTTGACCTCCTTCTCATCATACTTGCACAAATCCCTAAGCATGACTCATTCTAATCCTAAATTTTGTACTTGAGAACACCTTGTTTCAGTTATTTTAAGCACCAATGCTCTCTGGCCTCCTAGTGGACAGTGTTGACTACCAAGTTTCTCCATTGTGGCCTATGTTGATCACTTATAGGTTGCTCCACTATGCACCTATGTTGGTTGTGGAAATTTAAGAAAAGGAGAGAATTTTGAAGCCTCTTCTTCCAGAAGATTCCAAGATCTATTGTAACCATTTACCTTAGATAAAATTCTTGAATCTTACCCTATCCTACCTTGGATTTTTCATCCCTTATCCCTTGAGCTCATCCTCCTATCAGAGTGGACCTCAAGCCATAATTGGTAGAAGGATAAGAATTCATGAACTACCTCCTTCACCTATATATTTACTTTTATCCATAGAAAATGGGTTAGATTTTGGAGAGTGACTCTATTCTTATGTTGTTATTTTGAGACATATCTTTCCATGAATTACGGTGATTGGAGGTTCACTTCGTGGCAAGGAAAGGACATGTCAACTTGGAGGAGCTCTTTTACATGACCAACATCTATTTTTTGGTTATAACTCACTCCATTTCTATTAATGCAAAAAGTTCTTCTTTTTCCTATATATGATTTTATGGTTTCATATATTTCAATATCATGTTGATATATTGAATATATTTATTAGATGACGCTACATAGATTATGTGGATCGTTGGCTTGTGTTATCTCACTGTGCAATTTCTAATAATAACGATCAAAGTTAGGATTGGAGAATTTAAGCCAAAGAAGGAGTGAGTCATAAGACAAGTTCTAGGCCGGATTCATCCTATTATATATTTACATTTAAGGAAAACTTTTGTGCCTTTGTCCTTCTAATTTTCTATGTCAGTCCATCAAGCCTAGGGAAGATACTTCTATTTGCAGTTGTAGATTTTGCATAATAAATTTGCGACCATATTGGGGAATGATGTATTCCTTTGGTGGTTTTTTTGTCGTCTATACATGTATTACCTCTTTTATACACCTTTATTGTCTTATCCAGTCAAGAACATAACAAGAAAGACCTTTCATTGTGTCTCAATTGCAATCCTTGTGTCAGAACTTTGCATCCCTAGACCAATGAAATGTTTGGCCCTGATACATAATGTTGTACCTCATCTAAAACTTATTTGTGCCTACATTGCATATCACTAGTGCCTGGTTTGCACCTGCATTGCATAACATTGGTGCCTTGTTTTCACCTGTGTTGGTCCCTGTTCAGGCACAAGTTTGTCTTTGCCTCGATTTTCTCTCTAATCTAGCCTTAATTCCAGTTGCTCTTCCTTGATTTTCTTGATTGTCTTGAGGTCCCTCTCAAGCCTCCATTTGGTTTGATTATTTTTTTTATACCTTTGGTAAGGATTTGTTTGAATATTTTCCTTTGTTCTTATAACTAGGTTGTGTTCAAATTTATTTTGTTTGGCCATTGAGTGCTTAAAAGAATTGGTGTTCTAGTCATCATTCCACAAATATTGTTTGAATTGGTCATTAGACTTTGCAAATTAGTTTTCTTCATTTTTGAAAATTGAGTGACTTGAAAAGAAAAATATTTGCATTTCCATTTAGAGTTTTGTGTGTGAACTGAAATTGGAACAGGTGCATTGAAAAAGAAATTGCATTTTACATATTGTTTGTTTCATACTCTATGTATCTTCCTTTCCTTTGATATATTTCCATTGAATGAGAAATATTCCATTTCCTCATGCTAGTTTTAATTTTAGGATATTCAGGCAAAATTTGTCGTGAGCCCTAAAATTGAAACTTAATTGAAGATAAATAGTGAAATTTATTGAATCCAGCTAAGGAGAATTTGTAACATTAACAAAAATATTTATAGGTCTAGGCTAGAGAAGCGTTATGACATCATTAAACATAAGAGTTGTTATTTTTTTCCAAAATTATATCCCAGGGGTGAAATCCCATTCCACATACGTGAGTGTATGTCATCATTCTCCATGTACCTTTGGGTATATTGAACGATGCTCCACACATGAAAAGTATATGGTAACACTCTCGTCGAACAATTACACATTCAAAAACACTACTACGGATTTGACTTCCATGTATCATCAAGTATATTTCAGATGTCCCCTATAGGTTGCTATCCTCACCATAGGGAACCATGTCGGCTACCTTCTATATCGTGATACACTGAACACCACATTTGGGGAGATTTTCTACACATACAGTAAGTCCGTGGTTCACCAACGTGTATATTTTAGTTCATGGTTGCTAGATAATCCTTTATTCGTATATTACCCTCTCTATTATTTATTTTTGTGTGCGCTTTTAAAATTTATTATCCAACATGGAAGAAAAAAAATCCCCCACTCCATCATTCACGTAAATGGAAAATAAGCCACCACATCCACCAAAGGCTACTCCTGGCCTTTGTCAGAAGCATGAGAAGACTCTAACTACTGAATCAAAAACTTTGGCAACTACAAGTTCCAGTCCTCTTCTTGAATATGATCAACCAGAATAATCTTTCCCTTTGAGTATTAAGGCTAAGGAACCTTAGCCATCTTCATTTGTTACTTCAAGTCCTTCCCTTTCTCCTCCTTTTTATCAGACAATACCTCCAACTATATATATTGGACCCAACGTCGAACCTCCTCCATACGAACTTAGATCATTAAAGAGATCCCATAAGAAGAACCACGTCTGTACACTCTTGTTCATTGGAGTGGTCTCCTTTTGTACCAAATCGATCCTCTTCCTCCTCTTCCGACTCTAGCACAAATTCATTTACCTATTTCTTTGGGCTCACCTGTAGATTTCTCATGGAAATATTCATTGGAATTCTTAACCATGATTGGATCCTATTTGATATCTCAGCCCATAAGAAGAAGCTAAATATAGAATCAAAAAATTTGGCAACTATGTCTAATCCTCCTCCTCAATATGATAAACCAAAATCATCTTTCCCTTTGAGTACTGAGCCTGAGGTCACCTATACTTCTGAAATTGAATATGAAAAAAGCGAATCATAAGCACCTGAAACCTTATTACCTAAGGTTATTGAACCTGACTTTCCTGAGTGAGATACTTTACTTACTATGGTTATTGAACCTAAGGAACCTTAGCCATCTTCCCCTGTTACTTCAAGTCCTTCAATTTCTCTTCCTTTTTATCAAACTGAACCTCCAACTATATATATTGGACCCAATGGTGAACCTCTTCCATATAGACTTAGAGTATTGAAGAGTTCCCACAAGAAGAACCTTGTCTTTCTACTCTTTTTCATTGGAGTGGACTCCATTTTTATCAAACTGATCCTCTTCCTCCTCTTTAGAATCTGACACAAACTCATTTACATGATTCTTTGGACTCACCTATGGATTTCACATGGAAATATTCATTAGGATTCTTAACCATGATTGGATCTGATTTGATCTCCTAAAGTATGTCCATAAATATCTTTGAGACATCAAATGATGCTTCATCATCCATGTTTATGACATAACCAAAGGAACATGTAAATGGTTGCCCATCAATCCCACCTAGTTATCAATCTTTATTTGGTACCTTCTTTGGTGCAGTTTCCAGTCCTTGGACCTCTCCCACGTCATCCATTTTTGGAATTCCATCTAGTACTTCTCCTAATAATTCTACACAACCTTCTCCTTCTCCTCCTCCTACACCTATGATTTAATACTACGTTGGCCCTTATGTTAGTGCAAAAGGTTATCTTCAATAGCATAAATCTCCTTATGCTAGGTACCCTCCATTCGGATTTTAGTTTCCTCCATCATATCCTCCTCTTATGGAAGTGCGGAAACCTATTGTTGGTATATCTCAAGTTTTTAATCAACCTTATTATAATCCTCCCTATCCCGGGATGGATGCCAGTGTTTCAGAACCTACTTCTGGCATTCGACGTGGTTCATTTTGGGATTGATTGTTGAATCCTCAACCCGTGTCATCTTCATCTCAAATTCATACCCATCGATCTATGCCTCAACAAGTTCAAATACATGTAAGTGAACCTTCATAGGATTTCACTTCATCTCAACTTGTCCCATCAGTATCTGGTACCCCTGAGGTTCCAGTTACCCAACCTTTACAAGGTACCTTATAGTCTCAACTACTTGGACAAGGTAATCCTCAAATTTTAATAGGACAAAATGTCTATAGCATGGAAAAACCCCAATCGAACCAACCTTATGTGAGCATGATGCAAAATCCCATAGGGAAATAATATACACCTTATCAGGGTGTTCCTCAAGTTCCTTTTCAAGGCCAACATATCAAAACCCAGCCATTCTAGCCATTATAGGGCTATCCTTGAGCTGGTCATTAAGGTTATGTAGATGATGGTTACCAAACTCCTCCTTATTCTAGTGTCAAGGTTCCTATCTATCAAATCTCTCCTTATCAAGGAACACAAGTACCTATTTCTCAGGATATTTCTTCCTATCCAGGTTATCCCCCACCGGATTTTAAACGAAAATTACCTTTTGTAGAAACTCTCAAATTTCCAGATTTAGCTGAGCTTACAAATGATCTCATCACTCATTTGCCTTGGTAGCTGATAATTCCCACCAAATTGATTTGATATCCCAAAATTCAGTGGAAATCCTTGAGAAGACCTTCTTATATTATCATTCTACACTCATATAGTTCTGATGCTTTGATACAACCTTGGGAAGCCCTTTCCCATTTAGACTTGATCATTTATTAAAAATTAATATTTTTAATTCCATACGCGACTCTTCCATTTCAGTAGCATGTACGCACGGGGGTAGCATAATACATAATCAACATACATAGTTTAAAATATGAAAAAATAAAATATTTCCTTTTTCTTGGGAAGGGTTTACATGTTTCATGAAAATCCCACTTAGAGGAGCCCAAGGCCTAACTAAATGATCTGATTTATAGTGGTATTTACGCACCTCATGGGAAGGCCTAAATTATAGAAGGGGATAGGATATCAACATTATAGTCCTTTTTGTCCCCAAATAAAATCTGATTTCCCCATGCCTCCTATATTCCTAGTCATCAAAAACCTTTGCTTCGTTGCTAAGATGTTCATTTTCCATTATATGAAATCCTTTTGCACATGATTGACAAGTGTAATTTGAGGCCTGGGTTGGACAGATCTAGAGGAAGTTTTTGTTGGTATTGTTGCTGGACTAGGTTGTATTCTTCCATTACTATTTTCTTATATCAATAAACAAGCCTTGTTTTGATCCTGATATGTTATGATCTCATGCTTTTTATGATTCATATCTAGTATATCATCATTTATATGTTTACGCTTGATGATCTAACATGTTTATTATTCACTAACTTTGAAATACTTTCTATGTATGTGCTTCTCTAAACTGTGTTGCAGGTGTGATCACTTTAGAGGAAGTAGATTTTTTGGACCCTACGGGTACTCCTATCAAACCCAAATTTAGTAGTTTACATAGTATGTTTGCTTGAATGTCTTGTTGATAGTCTCCGTTCGATATGTTTAGGATGTCAACCTTTATCCCAGGGAAGTTTTTCCCACCAACAGAAATGGTGACTCTACTATGGAATATGGTCTCGTATTTCCTAAAAGGGTTAATTTTTCTTTGATATCAGTTTTTCTATCTTGTTTGTTGATTTTTCGAGTATTATTGACTCATTTCTAGTTTGGGGGATAAGTCTGATCTTCTGGATAAAGTCTATATTTTTTATTTTTCCCTATTTTTCTCCATATGCATGCCTTTTATTATATACAGTAGCGTACACACATGGTTTCTTCCAAAGAATCCAGCCTATATGCTTGTTTCTATAGAATCAGACACATGTAGACATGGATCTACTTATACACAGTCACATATATTTGGGAAAATTAGAGTTTTTTTAAATTTTTGCCTTCAGTTGGGGGAGTAGCCTAGTTTCCCTACTCTTTTAGAGTCATTTGCAGTCTAGAATGGTCTTGTTTCTTACTAGTGTCAGTTTCTTTACCTCTTTTTAAAAAAATATTTTGTCAACCTAGGGTTTGAAATTCTTTGAAGTTTTGCATTCTTAACTTGCATTTCAGGACTTTTGGTAAAGTGTCTGACTGTTTATGCTTTTTTCATTGTGAGTTGATTCTCAACTTCTCTTATAATCCAATATTTTCACTACTTCATGATGAGCCTCATCATTTAGTAATTATATGGGCCTTAATTTACCTCCTAGCTTAGCCAAACCAACTATTCTCACAACTCAATGCATACTTTTGATTATATTTTGTTTACGAGATGAGTTAGAGTTGGACATTTTTCTTTGTGGTCTAATTTGCATGCAATGCAGGATTAAAGGATAAAAGAAAAGAATTTTAGCAAAGACCATGTTCAAAAATCGAATGGGACAAGGGAGAGGAATTATAGGAGGGAATTCCTCCTCATTTACTACCCCTCCATTCTAATATTAATCCATTAGCTCGGAGTGCAACCAACCAAATCATGAGGGCTAGAAGGCAGTCTAGAACGTGGAGGTCAAAGCACCAATTGATCTCTAGTTTGGTAGCTGAGCCTCCATAATTTTAAGGAAGTCGTTGGAGACTTCAAATGCATAAGTAGAGAGGCCTAGGACCTCAGTAGGATTCAGACTTTTGATTGTAAAAAACTACCTTATTTTTGAGTAGCAAGACTTGTGACATTTTTTTATGTAATCCGTTGTTTTGATAATAAGAATGAGTTTTCTTTTGGGCTAGCACTAAGTTAACTCAAAGGGTTGACCTCTTGGGGTTAGGGCCCAATCCTAGTAGCTAAGGCTCCTCTTTACTTTGCATGTATGTTAGCGTAGATTCATGGTTTAATCATCATTTGCTTAAGTAGCTACATTTCCATTACAATGGTATAGTGCATAGATTCATGGTTTAATTGTTCATTTGCTTAAGTAGCTGCATTTCCATTACAATAGTATAATTCATAGATTCATGGTTTAATCATGCATTTCCTTAAGTAGCTGCATTTCCATTACAACAGTGTAGCATAGATTGTTTGTGTTTCAGTTTGCTTCTATTTGTGCCATTTTCCTCAGTTAGCAGGTTAGCAAGGATTATACCCATAGATTTCCTTACCCTCTAATCCACAACAAACCTGACCAATTATTGTTTAACCTCGTGTCTCATAGTTGACGTATTCATTTCAATAGTTGACTTTATGCACCCCAAATCTCCACCGTCGATCTGTCTAGTTTGATCCAATGGCTATCGCATCATCTCAACACTTTATACACTGCAAACCTCCACTTTCGATCTGTCTAGCCTGATCCGACGGCTATCGCGCAATCTTGCACAAATTCTTGCACAATATATATCAGCTTGAGAGCACATCAGAAAAGTGGTTTTCTTGTGCTACGTGTCACTTAGTTAGGCTAATCGCATAAAATTTTGGAATTCCACTTATAGATTTCAGGGGGCGCAAGAAATTGCTTACCGCCTACGAAAATCCGTTCTATCATTCCGCACATTTTTTTTTCCATTCTGTCACCATGTGAATTGATGTGATCCATCCATACATTAACTTCATATCCATGATAAGATCTTCCCCATTCATCTCCCGTTTAACCCTGTTCATCCATCTATTCACTTAACCTAAGCAATGAGATCTCCGCCGCTCATCTTCTGTTAGTCCTATTCATTCATCTATTCAATAAATTGCCCACGATAAGATATCTGCCAATCATCTTTCATTAACTGTGTTCATTCATATATTCACTAAATCACCCATGATAAGATCTATGTCATTCATATTCCGATTAGTCTTGTTCATCCATCTCTTGAGTTAACTTCCCTCGAAAAGATCTATGCCATTCATCTTCTGATTAGTCTTGTTCGTCCATCTCTAGACCTAACCTCCCGCGATAAGATCTCCACCATTCATCTTTCATTAATCCTATTTGTCCATCTATTCACTTAGCCTCCTACGATAAGATCTTTGCCACTCATCTTCAATCAATCTTATTCGTCCATCTATTCACGTAATCTTTTGTGATAAGATCTCCACCGCTCATGTCCCATTAATAATGTTCCCTATCGATCCAATTGTTCCTATGCACTTTTGCTTTATTACATCCTCCTTTCATTGACTTCAATCTTCTCTTCCTCTTTTGATCGACTCCTTGCATGCTTGATTCTACTAAAACACCAAAAATGCAAAAACAGACTTAGTTTAGTTTCCATGCTTACACATTAGTTTGGTTTGATTCTCTCTGCTTCTGTAACTTAGATAGTAGCATTACATTGGTGTTGATTTAACAATTTTTCTTAGTTTAGTTATTCAAATGGTTAATTAGGATATGGTGTGATTTAGCATTACATGTTGTTTTCTTCATTACTATAGTAGAGTAGCTCTCTTTGAAGAGACTGTCTTCTTCCATCAAAGAATCAAGCTTCTTCTGACTCTATAGAAGTCTGGCTTGGTACCCCTGGGGTCTCTTGCTAGATGAACAAGTGAGAACACGCAAGACCTTCACTTCTACTTGTGCATATAGCACTATCAACTCCAAGTTTGTATGAACCTTAGGTTGATAAGTAAAGCTAGTAGCCCAAGAGTTGCAGCATCCTTGCTGCAATATGGGCACTCATCAGTTTTTTGGCACTCATCAATTCTTTCATTTGTCATTATCTGCTTTCCTTTCGATTCTCCAAGTACAATTTCAATTCAACAAGTGACTTTTCTTTCTGTCAGTATTTTTCATTCAATCAACAATTTCATTTCTGCAAAGTACTTTCTAGCTTAAAAAAATCTTAGAAAAACCAACTCAAAAAAATTTCCTTTCATGCCTCGTAGGAGTAGGGACAATTTAGGGAAATTCTTTCCAAATACCCTGACTACAAGCAACATCCAACCTTCTCTCTTCTTCGGTGGCTATGAATTGGAGGAACCTTTAGGTGAGAAACCTAACATATTTGAGGAACCTTTAGGGGAAGAACCCATTCCCAATGAACCAATGGCTGAAAACCAAAATGACAAAGGAAATAGACAGAGAATTGAGGGTGCCTTCCCCATCAGGGAAACCAATGGGGACACCATGATGAAGAATATAATCCCCTTTGCTCTACCACATTTCCACGGCCTGATGAGAGAGGACCCTAATACTTTCCTAGTTGAATTTGTTGTTATATGTCAAACCTATGACTATACAGATGATGAGCAAAAGTTAAAACTATTTCCATCTACCCTCAAGGATGTAGCATTGCATTGGTTCATGGGTTTACCTGGAGATAGCATCACAACTTGGGCTTAGATGCAGCAAGATTTTGAAAAGAAATATAGGGACCATTGTAGGTCAAAGGATGCTAAGGAAGAGATTTTTAGGATGACCATAGGCAAGGAGGAATCCTTAGAAGACTACGAAGAAATATTCCAGCCTAGTTACAAAAGGGCCAGCTGCACACTTGACCTCAAGTCACTAAGGCTGGTCCTACTCAGAGGAGTAAAGGAAGACCTTCTAGATAGCTTACATTTGCTAGTAAGAGGAGATATCTACCAATAACCCTATGAGGATATCAAGACTCTATTTAGAAACCATTCTAGGGCAGCCATGAAAAAGGGTGTCAGTAGTCAACCTATGGCCAGTACATCATCTTCCAACTCATCCATCAAGGCTAAAATTGGAAGTATGCTGGAAGATTTCAAAATTGAGATGGTGCAAACTGTTTCCTTGCAATTGGACACCATGAATATCAAAAGGAAGCAATAGGAAGTAGAGAGAGCCTTTGCCATCTTTTGTCCTAGATGCATTATGAGGCATCTTAGGAATGAATGTCCATTGAACTACATTGAGATTTGCTTGGTCTGTGAAGAAAACCACTCCACAGACAAGTGCCCTTCTTTACTCGAACTCAAAGATGTATATCAAGCTGTTGAAGGGGTCACTTAGTAGCTTTGCTACATCAACCAAAGGAGACCTCGTGGGCCTAGACTATACCAGCAAGGTATGCAAGGGTCATCCCATGCATATTACAACCCCAACCAAACCACAACTATACCTTCTTGGGTACTCCCTAATCATCCTTCCTGGTCTACACCCCCTCCTTGGTCCTATGCATCTCAATATCATTCAAAGCTAGCCAACCAGTCATTTCAACCTTATGTTCAGCCACAACCTCAGTGGAATACCCCACACTAGGGGTAGAGGCCCCAATGCAAAAATTCCCCAACTCTATTGCCTCCACCACCTACCCAACCACAACTCTTAAACTCTGCTCCACCCAAGAAATCCTAGATGCCTTCCTATCCAAATCTGAACCTGAACAATAGGTAGGGTCAACAAGTATACAGTGGAGAGACATCATACCCAGCTTATGCTATAGAAATCAAGGAGATCAACCTAAGATCTGGGATAATTCTCCTGGATAACCAGCCTCCCTCTCTATGCAGGGAGGTTTAGGAAGAAAAAGAGGAAAGAAACCTTAAAGTAAATCCACCCTTTCTTGAGAGATTAGCCCAACCACTCTAGCCTACCCTAGAAGAACTTGAACTTCTAGGAGAATTGAAAAATCTATGTGTAAATATCCCCTTATCGAATAAATAAAAGATGTTCCCATTTACAATAAATTTATTAAGGAGAAATTCTTCAAGCATCCAGCAAGAAGAAAAAGGGATGCCCCTACCATTAATGTCATTAGGGAGCTATTTAACTTAATGCTGGGGCAAGTAATATGTCCAAAATATTTGGACCCTCAAATCCCTATAGTAGATGTGCACATCAATGACACCATTGTCCCACACATTCTGATTGATCTTGGGGCTACCATTAATGTGATGACCAAGGACACCATGCTCAAGCTTAACCTCCAAGGTTCGTTGAGGAATACCACAAGAGTTCCGCAACTTGTAGACCATTCCACAGTCATGCTTGAGGGAATTGTGGAGTATGTGATAGTCTCCATTGACTCCTAGTAGTACCCTGCAAATTTTCTAGTTCTCCAGCCTAAGGCTAAGCTTACTGGTTACCCTCTTATCCTTCGGAGGCCATGGTTCAACACAACTGATGCTTACATTAGCGGCAGAGCTGGGAATATGACCATCAAGAATGGGCATATGTCCAAGAATTTAGTCCTATACCCTCTTAGTCAACCTTACCTAGAGCATGATTTACCTTTATGGTTGGAGGAGGAGGAAGAAGATGAGGCTTATTCAGCCCAACTTTATGCTTTAGAAGCAACCATAGAAGGAGGACTACAAGATGATGATGACTTAATTGAACACTTGCTCCAAAGTCCAACTCCTTGTTCGTTACCATTAGAAGAGGAAGTAAGGGAAATCTAGAACAATCATCTAATTGACTTATGCTTGGCCAATTCCAACCCAGTCCATGTCAAAACCATAGAATTTGACCGAGAGAGAAATTTGAAAATTAATTCATCTATTTCTTCTCTTGAAGAGAGAAAGCTATGTACCATGTTGAGAGAAAACCTAGAAGCCTTCACTTGGAGTTACAATGAAATGAATGGAGTACACCCCTCAGTGTGTACTCACCACATATACATCAGAAAAGGTTGCAAGCTAGTTAGGAAACCATAAAGGAGGATGAATCGAGCTCTTAAAGATATAGTCAAAGAAGAACTGCAAAAACTACTAGATGCACGATTCATTGACCCTATCTCTAATAGTGAGTGGGTCTCTCCTTTAGTGTTAGTTCCCAAGAAAAATGGTAAGTGGAGGATTTGTGTTGATTATAGGGAGTTGAATGAAGCCACAAAGAAGGATCATTTTCCCCTACCCTTCATTGACCAAGTGCTAGATGGCCTGGCAAGGAAGAAGTTTTTCTCCTTCCTAGATGGATTTAGTTGGTACAACCAAATCCAAATATACCCGAAAGACTAGGATAAGACCACATTCCCCTGTCCTTGGTATACTTTTGCCTATAGGGTCCTTCCTTTTGGCCTATGCAATGCTCCTACCACATTCTAGAGAGAAATCTTGTGTATTGTTGTTGAATTAGTACATGATGCAGTGGAAATATATATGGATGATTTTACACCTTATGGTTGTGATTTTCAAGAAGCCCTGACTAACCTCGGAAAATTGTTGCACAAATGCATTGAAATGAACCTATCTCTTAGTCCAGAAAAATGCGAATTATTAATGGCTGAAGGGACCATAATAGGTCATTCAATATCTTAGCAAGGACTACAGGTGGACCCAAACAAAATAGTAATAATCCAAAGGGTCTCACCTCTTCAAAAGTAGAGGGATGTTAAGAGTTTCCTAGGGTTAGCTAGATACTTCCGAAGGTTCATAAAGGACTTTAGCAAGTTGGCCTCTCCTTTATTTTGGTTGTTGGCCAAAGATTCAGAGTTTATATGGTCCAAAAGCTATCAAGAGGCCTTAGACATTTTAAAGGGTAAGTTAACCACTGCACCAATTATTAAAGGCTGAAACTGGGCTCTCCCTTTTCATATTCATGTTGGTACCTCACACAAAGCCATAGGAGCAGCCTTAAGGAAAGTAGAGGAGAAATTTCCATATGATATCTATTTTATCAATAAGAACATGTCAAAGGCTAAGCTAAATTATATTTTGACCGAAAAGGAACTCATTGTCATTGTGCATTCAATAAACAAATTTAGGCATTACATTACATCCTATTAAACATTTGTCCATACTGACCATGCTATGGGTTGCTCGAATTGTTTATTAATTAAATAGTCGAGTACCACATTAAATTGTCAACCCGAGAAAGTCCTTTTGTTAAAAAGGTAACCTTGTACTGTATGCACTCAATTCTAAAAGCATTAAAGGTTGTAGTATAAACAAATCTACTTTTTATCAAACCCTTACTCTGTGTTACAGCAGCTATGATCTGTTGCAGAAGTGAAATGGAAGCAATTAACTAATTGTAACAAATCTGAAGAAATAAATGATGGTTGTTTTGTAACAGAGGACTAGGACCTTGTCCTCAGAATAAGGATGTTCAGTGCCTGCCTCTATAACCAATTTGCCAATGCACACTGAAAATCCTAATCACCAGTGACACACTCTTTCATAGTTCCAATCGATTAACAAAACAGAGTATCAGCAAAAAGGAAATATCGGAACCAAGGCTAGAAATACAAAGAAATCACACACACACTTAACAAAAAACAAATGGGTGAATCTTGTGAAGAAGGTGGGCCCTATCCCTCTCACAAGATTCCCCGGAACACAGATGCTAAATTGAAATGCTCAGAACAATGCTTTATTCATCTGCCAAAATGTCAAATTATAGTAAGGATTCAGACTTTCTCTGCACTACAATACTTCCGCTAACACTAGCTACTCCTCTAATGTAGATGTCTCCTCTTTATAGAGGAGACATCTATTACAATATATTCTCATTATTCATTCAGTTCGACCGTTTTGTACAAGAATAGGAAATCAATTCCTGTTAGAGCATGCTGTTACAACAATGTGTAACTTTGTCATCCTTCGTTAGTCGGATCCTTCTGCTATTGCAAAACTGGTACACTTCAACCATCTCCTTGAGATCCTCATACTATCCTTGGTTTTTTCTTCATTGTTGTTGATTTTTTAAATATCAACTGTTCCCTTGAAGTGCTCGTGCTATTCCTGGTGTTCCAACATCTGCGACTGTGTTTTGCCAGTTTTGGACAATTGTTGATCGTGCTGTGTCAACATCTGCAAAGTATAGTTCTGCTAGCTTCAGACAGTTACTGCTCCTCTAGACAATTGTTGTTTCACCCATTGCAAAATGAGGTTTTACCCGCTTTAGTCAGTTGTTGTTTATGGTGTTGCAACAAATGTGAATTATAAATCTGCGGACTTTGAACAGTTTCAAAAATTGTCAGCGACTTAGTCAACTTCCAAAGATTAATTATAAAGATAACATGAATATGTGTTGAATAATTAAACATATAGCAATGAGGAGAGTTACTTCATACCTTCGGAATAATGAGGTCAAAATTTTATCAAGGGTTTCAACTTATTGGCTAAAGAGGGTAACATCAGAACGAAATATAAGGTCAAAAGTAAACAATATGGGTTCCTAACATCCCCCCCAACTGAAAGGGTTGCATGTCCTCATGCAACGTTTACTCTAAATCTGAGTCAGAATACTGGGATGAAGAGTGTAAGTTGTTGATACAGTAGCTAAAGAAGGTGTTATCAGACCTGTTTCTGAACCCATAGACACTCTGTAAGTGCTGCCATGCTGCCACCTCCTCCTCTTTGGTCAGTTTATAATGAGCCTTATATTGCTGACTAGGTAACCACAAGAGAGGGAATGAAAACGGTAACCAATCCACCTTTCAGCACACTGTTCCATACATTTGACATAATAAGGTATGCGTGAAATTGCTACCTGAATATTGAGGGGATTGTAAGGATGATATTCCTATCTCTCTTTCGGACAATGTTCCCAAAATAAATTTTTTTCTTTGATGGCTAGCGCCCCCTTTTGTTTTCACATAATGCTGGTAGTCCTGCAAGACTACTGCCTGTAGTTTCCTCATGTGATCAACCATCTCTAGATTACTCAAATTTTGTTGATGTTGTGCAATGAAGGTGGCTACATTCTGTGGTTCATTTCGAATCCAGAGAAGACAGTTTCGCTCATTGTGTGTTGTTGACATATTGGCATTTTTCCTAGTAAGTTGATTGGATAGAAAGGAGATGAAGGCTCTTATTTGGATATGACTGACAATAGGGAGTATATTCATTACTCTATCTTCAGGCATGGCCTCATTGTGAAGATAGAGTTCACAGAGCAAGTTTTGATCCTTATTTGGTGCTTCTATGAATGTTTCAATAAATTGATCAGGTGTACCAACTTGGTAGGGTCTTCCATCTCTGATTGCCTTTATTTGCAAGAACGCTAACCGTTCTCTCAAAAATACTGCATAATTAAAATAGGGTTTTCTTGTAGCCAGCACCCTCTGGACCAAATCGAAGATAGAGGAAAACCTAGCTTTTAATTTCTTATTTTCTTTATGTTGAGCTCGAGACTGTTTAAGTGCATCCCAATTTTGTATGCATAGCTGAGCCAGATTGACTTTTGCTGCTAGAATGCCTTCCTCTGTGAAAGCTCATATTCTGTTCTCCATGTGTCCTTTAGTTTTTGAAAACTAGAGGTCTCAGTGTGAGCATTGCTCACATAGAGGGGTTCAGTCTGAGTATAGGCATCAGTAAAAGATTTCTGCTTTGTACTAGTTTGGGTAGGTCGGGGTGGTTCTATGTCTTCCTCTACAATTCTTGAAAAACCTACTGGTTCTTGTGTAACAGCAGGTTGCTCTATTTCTTCTTATACAACTCTTGGAAAACTTGCTGGTTCTTGTGTGACATCAGGTTGTTCTGTTTCTTCTTCTACAACTCCTGCTGGTTCTTGTGTGACAACAGGTTGTTCTGTTCCTTCTTCTGCAACTCCCGCTGGTTCTTGTGTGACAGTAGGTCCTTCTATTCCTTCTTCTACAACTCCTGTTGGTTCTTGTGTGACAGCAGGTTGTTCTATTCCTTCTTCTGCAACTCTTGGAGAACTTGCTGGTTCTTGTGTGACAGTAGGTTGTTCTGTTTTGACTACAACAACAGAAGGTTCTGGATTAGCTTCAGCCATTGGAACCTGGATTATCTTATATCTTTCTTGACTATAAAGCTCACCACACTCACTGCACATATATTCATTGTGTTGACTCTTTTCTATTACAAACACTACCCGTGCTAGGATGTGGAGATTGTATTCATTCTGATAGGATTCTTTAACCAACATTATCTCCTGCTGATAATCCTTAATTTGGGATTTTAGA
This sequence comes from Pinus taeda, assembly GCA_000404065.3. NCBI lineage: Eukaryota > Viridiplantae > Streptophyta > Pinopsida > Pinales > Pinaceae > Pinus > Pinus taeda. The sequence goes on along the minus strand of APFE030381824.1, from coordinate 20,752 downwards.
AACTCAATTTCTTCCTGCAGGGAGGATATGGTAGGTGGAGCTTGTGTATCTGTAGGTTTTAGTGGAGGAAGTTATCGTTGTTCCACATCCACTTGGTCATTCGCATCCGCAACAAGTGGTTCTTATGTGTCACATGTTGGGTCAGTGGTTGGTTCTTGTGTAACAGCCACTAGCCCAATATCACCTTGGGTGTCTACTTTATATTTTTTGGCAGCTGGTTCTTGTGTAACAGCTGCCTCAAAAAATAATGTCGCAAAACTATCAACGCTCTACATCTCAGCCCCAGAGGGTGAGGAAAGGGAATTCTTAGGAATGGTTGGAGTGCGGGATCTTAGGATGATGGGTGGAGAACTGGGGATAATGGGGCTAGTGGGTTTAACTGCTACAGACGACCGTGTTTGTCGCCTTGGTAAAGAAGTAGGAAAGTCAGTAATTTTTCTTTTTCGGCCACTTTCCTTCAGAATGGGGGAACTATCAGGAATAGTAGCTACTTTTACTGAAGCCCTGGTTCTTCTCCTTTTTGGTGGAGTTTCAGTTTTCTGCTGCTTTTTTCTTTTAAGAAAGATGATGGGGGTGTTATCATCAGAGTCATCAGTGGAGATATGAAGCATGGGGGTGGATGGTTGAGCTTCATTGGGGGATGGGGTCCTCTGCAGGGGTGTTTTTGCTGCTAATTGCTGGGGAATTTCCTGGGATATTTGCTCTGGTTGTTGGGGAATTTCCTCTACTTGCTGAGGAATTTCTTGGGATATTTGTTCTGATTGTTGGGGAATTTCCTCTGCTTGCTGAGGATTTTCTTCTATTTGCTGGAGAGGATTAATGAGGGGGGTGGTTGGTTTAGAGCAAAGCTTCTATTTATCAGGAGTTGGGCTAAGCGATGATGTTTCAGGGAAAGGAGCGGATGCTTTGCTTTTACAGTATAACGTGACATATTTTTTAGACAACCCAATAGATAGTAGGGAATGCTTGTTAATTGACCATGCCTCAAATGATTTAGCAAAACGAAGTCGTGATGGTAAATTAGCTAGTAACGACCTTCACAAGTCAAATATTGCTTAAAGAACTCCGAAACGTTTGGCCATGGTGGAGGCAGTGACTGAAGTGTGACCCCTCTGCCTTTGGCTTCCACATGCTCGCCTGGTAGGAAAAATTCTTGCTGTGCATTCAGAATAAGATGTTTTCTACTAAACCAGCCTGTACCATTGGTTGGTAACCCAGAAACTTGGGCTACATATTCTTCAGTTACTGGAATTTGCACTCCCTGGACCATGGAAAATCCTTCTCTTAAGTTGCATGCAAACTCCAAAACTTGTTGTGTATTGAAGTCCAAAAGTTTTCTAAAATAGTCTACCCATCCTGCTTGCAGGAAAATTTGGTAAACCTCTATGTAGAGTTCCAGTAGTGCTATTGTGCCAGGTTCATGTGTAATTAGATTTCCCCCCATAGTTGTTGATTTGGTGAAAATACACAATGCAGAGCCGAGTTGCCGAGTTTGAAACGGAGTAAACCGTTACAAATGAGGATATGCCAAGACGAGGTGACTTTTAGATATTACCACGAGGACTAAGGACAGCGGTGATTGACGTGTTATGCAATAATTGCAATACTTTGATAGTCCCCCTAATCTACGACTGAATGATCTGATTAGTAGTACAATGATTTCGGCAGTCGTATCAACATCTCCACATTAACTATAATTTAATATCCACACTTAAACATGTGTACCTTTACTTCTACCTTTAGCTGCATGCCAAAAAGTCTTATATTGTCTTTTGTTGGATTAGTAATGATTACAAAGGGTCTAAAAGCGTGAAAATACCAGTGATTTTTATTACTGACAGGAAGTAGTAGTGAATAAGTGTAATTATCAGAGTGCATGGCTAGTTCCTTTAATGAAGAATAATATGTTCCATCAAGATAATAGTTCATTAAGCACTGAAACTGGGGTTACAACATCGAGAAGTGATGTTGCAGTAACAGGAGTTGGTGCTGCAGCAGTGGGAAGTGGTGTTACGGCAACGGGGAAGTGGTGTTGTAGCAACGAAAAGTGGTGTTGCAGCAACGGGACATGGTGTTGCAGCAACGGGAAGTGGTGTTGTAGCAACGGGAAGTAGTGTTGCAGCAACGGGAAGTGGTGTTGCAGCAACGGGAAGTGTTGTTGCAGCAACAGGAAGTGGTGTTGCAGCAACGGGAAGTGGTGTTGCAGCAACGAGACTTGGTGTTGCAGCAATGGGAAGTGGGGTTGCAGCAACGAGACATAATGAAAGATTGATTTATGGTCCGAAAAACGTTCCCAAGCTGCAAAGTGATTCTTTTCGAATTTTTATTCTCAGCCATCCTCCGAAACTAAGATCTGCAAAACAATTAATTGTAACATGGCAACCCTTGGCAGGGATTATTAGTTTATAAATCTAATCTAAAAATAAATAAATAAACAGAAATTTAAGTGCTTTCAGGGACAACAGGTTCCCCCAAAAAAACATAATGTATATCTTCCATGCAAGTAGCCTTGAAATCCTCTTTAGAAATAGATCGTTGATACAAACAAAGTCGATACCCATTCACTAATAATGGTGTTCTACTATCATCAATCGTTCAGAGTCTGATTGTTCCATTTGGAAAAACAACATCTACTTCATAAGGTCCTAGCCACCTTGTTCTTAATTTAGCTTGGAAAATTTCAAAACGGGAGTCATACAGTAAAGCCCAATTACCTTTCTGGAACTGCTTTTGCTTAATGGTTTTGTCGTGCCACCTGGTTATTTGTTGCTGGATCATGGTTGTTTGATGGATGGCATCCAACCTTTTCTCATCCAGTTCCTTAAGCTGCTACAACCTAGTTGTCTGTGCATCAGTCAAGTCAAGGTTAACAGCTAAAGCAGTTCTTAAGGTTTTGGTTTCAAACTCCACAGGGAAAACAACATTTTTACCAAAAACTAACTCATAAGGTGAAAAGCCCGTAGTATTCCTCCAAGTAGTTCTATAAGCCCATAGTGCTTCAGGCAACTTTTGAAACCAGTACCTCCTATTTTCCTTTATTGTTTTTGTCAAAATGGCTTCTATGACTTTATTGGTGCTTTCCACCTTCCCATTTGCCTGGGGGTGATAACGTGTAGTCATTTTATGCTTAATATGGTATCTTTGAAGTGTATCTTTGAAGCCATGAGAGTTAAAAGGAGGTCCCCCATCAGTGACTAGTTCCCTAGGCAAGCCAAACCTAACAAAGATCTCTTCAAATAAAAATGTTAATACTGATTCTTCATTAGCTTTAAGGAGTGCCTTAGCTTCTACCCACTTAGTCATATAATCCGTGCATACTAGTATATAAACTCTTTGATTGGATGGAGGGTTAATGGGACCTATAAAATCTAGTGCCCATCTTTCAAAAGGTTCAAGAATTACCTGGGGATTGAGTGGCATTTCATCCCTGTGATTAGGCTGGCCCATTCTTTGACAGCTACCGCAGGCCCTAACATATTTACTTGCATCTTTGAAGAGTGAGGGCCAGTAGTAACCCATCCTGAGAACCTTGTGTGTTGTTCTTTTATCTGCAAAATGCCCTCCACAAGGGCCATCATGGCAGGCTTTCAATACATCATAAATTTGATGTTCCCCAATGCACCTCCGGATCTCCTGATCGAGTCCTGTGTGAAATAGACACCCGCTTATCCAGCTGTACCTAGCGCTTTGCTGAATGATCTTCCTTTTTTCTCTATGCGATAGGTGTGATGGTAGTTTACCTGCAACTAAATAGTTGGCAATGTCTGCATACCAAGGTGAGTGAGCAGATACTGCAAATAAATACTCGTCAGGAAAAGAATCATCTACTGGAATATTTTCATTAGTTTTTAACCGAGAAAGGAAATCAACAACTACATTCTCTTTTCCTGGTTGGTCTAGAATTGTGATATCAAATTCTTTTAATAACAATAACCACCTGGTAACTCGAGCATTTGTAACTGATTTTTTCATTAAATATTTAATGGTTGAGTGGTCAGTATGCACAAAAGTAGCATAACCAGTAATATAATGCCGAAACTTATTGATAGCATAAATCACTGCTAGAAATTCGTTCTCAGTAACTGTATAATTAAGTTCCGCGAGGGTCATATTTTTACTAATAAAATAAATGGGATAGGGAAGACTATTTTCTTCTTGTCCCAAGACAGCTCCAATCGCAGTTTCTGAGGCATCAGAGGATATGTGAAAGGGGAGTGCCCAATCAGGTCCTCTCAAAATGGGAGCTGTAGACAACTGATGTTTAAGTTTATTAAATGCTTTTTCACAATCATTAGTCTACTTAAATTCAACATTTTTCGTTAGTAACACAAACAGAGGAGAAGCTATTTTAGAAAAATTCTTGATAAATCTTCTATAATATCCAGCATGTCCTAAGATGCTTGTCACATCAGTTTGTGTTTTGGGGATAGGGAGAGTCTGAATTACTTGTATTTTATCTGGATCGACTTGAATTCCTAGGAATGAGATGAAGTGACCCAATAAAATACCTTGATTCATCATCATATGTCATTTTTCAGTACTTAAGGCAAGGTGTGCTTCTATACGTCGCTTAAGTACTTTTTCAAGGTTCTGTAATGCATCCTCAAAAGTCGTGCCATAAGGAGTAAAGTCATCCATGAATATTTCTAAGGAATCATTTAGCATATCAGAAAAAATCCCTATCACTGCTCTTTGAAATGTTTCTGGGGCATTACATAACCCAAATGGAAGAACCCTATAGGCAAAGGTCCCCCATGGGCTAGTGAAAGTGGTCTTGTCCTGATCTTGGGGTGCAATCTTGATCTGATTATATCCGCTAAATCCATCCAAAAACGAAAATAATTTCTTACCTGCCAAGTTATCTAATACTGATCAATGAATGGTAAGGGAAATGGTCTTTCTGGGTGGCCTTATTTAGGGCTCTATAATCCACACATACTCTCCATTTCCCATTTTTCTTGGGTACAATTACTAGTGGAGAAACCCATTCACTATCAGATATAGGATATATAAATCCTGCATTCAACAATTTTTGAAGTTCTTCCTTTACAATTTCCCTTAAATTGGGATTCATCCATCGTTGGGGTTGACAAACTGGGAGGGATCCTTCTTTAATATAAATGCGGTGGGTGCATAGCTTAGGAGAAATCCCCTTCATATATGTGTAATCCCATGCGAATGCTTCCTTATTTTCATGGAGTAGCTTCATTAACTGTTGTTTTTGATCATCTGTTAGATTAGGATTTATATTTAATGTTTTACCCGGCTTGATTTCTACTGTTATACTTTTGGAGGAGCTACCAGCTAATGTCTGAGGTAGATTTTCAGTTTCAAGGTTCTGCTGGGATTCAGATTCCAAGATTGTGGTGAAGTGATTATGTATTTCTGGACTAACCGAAGAAGGTTCAGAAATAAAGTTTCTAATTAATTCATCTTCGGTTGAGTCTTTGAAAATTAAAGCTTGCCCGACAGTTAAAATAGGTTGGATTTCCTCATCCTCATAATCTAACCATACAGAATTGTCATTATTAATCGTGGGTGTGGCATGAGGATAAAGAGTAAGCTGTTTGGTTTCCTGCCCATTAGAGATTGTCATTGATCCAAATCTATAGCTGATGAAGGCATCTACTGTAGCCAGCCAAGGTCTTCCTAAAATCAGTGGATGACCCCCCAACTTTGTTTTAGTTTGTAACACAACAAAATCGGCTGGGTAATTCCAACATTCTACGGAAATTACCAGGTCTTCAATGACTCCTTCGGGTTTAATCGTAGAGCGGTCAGCCAGCTCTAGATTGGTTGGGGTTTCCCTAATTAAATTTTTCAAATGTAGTAATTGTGGTATTTCAAGTGTCATAATGTTTATTGCAGCACCCAGATCTACTATAACTTTAGAGACAAAGGTTTTAACAACCTGAACTATTACTGTAGGATGACCAGGGTCACCATATTTCACAAGAGGATCTCTTTCAGTCATCAAAGTAGTCAGTTCTCCCATGACATGGACTGTGAGGGGTTCCTTAGCTTTTCTTCCAGGCTTTTTAATACGGATATCCCTAACAGTTCTAGCATAAATAAGAACATTTCTCAGTGCTTGCAATAGCGGAATTTTGACATATAAATTCTGCAGTTCTACTAAAAGGTTAAAAGCAGGTGGCTCAAATGTTTTGGTAAGATCCAGACGTTCACGGAAGGGCAGCTCTACTATTTTAGCAGTCTTGTTAGAAGATGATTCAACTATTTCAACATTATTGTTATATGACTTTTCTTTTCTAGTTTCTTCTTTTTCAAAGTCACTAATATCATCAATGATGGGTTAAACTATTCTCCCATAACGTAAATGGATATCATTGCATTGTGTCATGCGGAAAGAGTTATGTTTGCAGACAAACCTAACCTCCCTAGGAGTCTAAGACTCTCTAGTGACAAACAAACCAAACAGGAGCAATCCTTCTCTAAATATACATTATTCTATGAGAGACCAATTGTTTTCCGATCTTACCTTAGGTCCAACGCTTGTTGTAGTAGTCCAGCCTTGCTGATCCAGATGAGCTCCTCCTTCACTTTAAGACCTGCATACACTAACAAAGCAAACGATTACATAACACCTGAATATTCATCATAAAACAAAGCATTTTCATCACGTAGACCAAGGAGTACATGAAATAATTCATTAACAACAAATCATTGAGAATAATGGACTTATTTGCATTAAAGAAACAAAAAAGGAACCATTACAACCTGAGCCTTGGTGTTGTGCAAGCTCCTCCCAGGGTCCAACAAGAGATTTCCTCTACTTTGACAAGCTCACCCACTCCCAATATGGCAACAAGGAAGGATAGTGATCTCTCCTCACAAGTCAACAATGGAAGTCCAAATTCCAGCAGCATTTACCCTTTAGAATGTTCAGCTTTCAAGCTCCCCTCCTTTGGCCCAAGGCCTGTATTTATAGTATTCTAGAGGAACTTATTCAGTTCCAACATCAATGGGATACTCCCTCTTTTGGATGGGGTAGCTCCTCTCTTGATGGGATAAGTTCCTCTATCATAGGGATGCATGAACCATCTAGAGGCGCTCAATAAACGTC